>JAKVQF020000967.1:0-193205 GCA_023091115.2 Trypanosomatidae sp. Fi-14 | reverse complement strand
CCACTGCGTGTCGACACAATGCACTAGACGGGTATGAGGTCATACAAGCTGAGGCCAAGCGCGCGGCCAAGCTGCAGCGCCGTCGTGACGGCCATGTAGCAGTGGTACGACGCCGCCGACGATGCCGTGAGTGTGCTGCGCGTGTCCAGCGTGGGCGTCAGCAGGCCCCACGCGACGAGCGCGTCAACAAACAGCGGCACCGCCGCCTCTGCCCGCGCAAACTCGAGCGCGTCGAGTCGTGTGACGCACACACGCCGCAGTGCGTCATAGACAAAGCGCAGCTGCGACGTGGTGACGACGTGCGCCGTCGACGACAGCACCGCCGCCTTGTGCGACTGCGTTGTCGTCGTGGACGTCACCGCTGCTGCCGCTGCCCCGCCACGACGTGCCGCGGTGCGCTTGTGACTGGCGTGTTGTGTGGCGAGCGCCTGCAGCTGGCGCCGTTGCGGCACCGCACCGCAGTAAAAGGCGGCGAACGCGAGCAGAGCCGCGCTGTAGCTCATCTGCAGCAACGCCACCACGAGTGCATCGCCACACGCCGCCGCCGCCGCCTCATCGTCGTCGTCGCCGTCGCGTGTGCCGTCGACGTTGTGGTGGTCGAGCGCATCGTGTCGTGTGCGCTTCGCATACGCCGTGCGGCGGCTGCCGCCGCTACTGACCGCATGCCATGCGGTCGCCAGCTGCATGGCGTTCAGCACCGGCACATGCAACGGCGCAGTAGACGCGGTTGCATTGTCACACTGCGCAAGCAACGTCGGCAACAGTGCGTACACGCGATGCAGCAGCCGCTGTACGTCCTTGCACACGACCGACGCGGACATGGGCAAATGTGTGCGGTAAAACTGCACCGCCTGCGCAACGAGCGCGTGTGTCTGTGACGCGCTGAGCACGCGACGACCACAATCGTCGACGCCGTCCCTGGTCGTCGTCGCCGTGTTGCTGCTGCTGCACTCGTTGTCATCGTTGTCGCGCTTGTACGCGTCCACGTGTGCCTGCAGCCACTGCAGCACCGTCGCCGGCGTCGGCGGGCGCAAGACATGGTAGCGAAAGCAGCCATGCAGTCGTAGCGGCAGCTGCGACAGCAGCCACACGCACACGGTGCAGCGTCGCCGCGCTGCCGCGTCGAGGCAGCTGCTGCTCAGCCACACGACGGACGACGCACTCGTCGTCGCCGTCGACCCGGCCGCATCGGCGTCGAGGACGTCGGCGTCGTCGACGACGAGGTGCAGCTCGCTGTTGCTGCCACTGTTGTTGTCGTCACCGTCATCGTCGCCGGCTGCTGTTGTTGCTGCTGCTGCTGCCGATGGCGCGTACGCCTCGCACCACTGCACCACGCCGTCAGCCAAGTCGAGCGATGTGTACTCGTCACGTGCGCGTAGTCGTCGTCGCACGCCACGTCGCCGTGACGACAGAGGCCGTAGCTGCTGCTGCTGCTGCGACGACGTGTCATCTTCGTGTTCGTCCTCGTGCTGCTGCAAGAGCAACAGCAGGCGGTGCACAAGCAGCGAAAGCACGTCGCCGTGGGCGCCCTTGGCGGTCACGTACTCGACGCAAAACGACGCCCCGCTCGTTGCAGCCGAGCGCAGACGCCATGATTGCTGCTGCTGCTGCGCCTGCTGCTCACGCCGTGACAAGTAATCGAGCACATAGGTCGTCTTACCGCTGCCGGGCGGTCCCGCGACGGCGATGACACCGGAGCCGCACGCAACACTGGCGTCGAGCTCATCGTACAACACCGCGTCCACGCACACACCCATCACGTGTGCATGTATATGTGTATGTGTAAACTATAGTAGCAAGTATACAGCGCGTACACACACACAAACATATCCTGTGCACTCGTCGTGGTTATACACCTAGACAGACAGACACACACAGAGACAGACACACGTCACGAGGGCCAGCGCAACATAGCCTCAGGGCATGTCCTTGTACGCCCGTACATAGTTCCACCGGTTTGTCTTGAAGTGACGCATGCGCGAGTAGCGGTTGCGGCCTTCGTAGGCAATGTCGTGGTTTGGGTTGTAACGCTTGTCGCGCGCGACGCGAAAGCGATACTTGTGTCCGCAAAACCAGTGCGCTACACGACACACACGCGTTACGCTCAGCATGTCCGTTGCGTGCACGTGTCTACGCTAACTAGTGTGCATATGTACACACAAAGGGTGTGTGTGTATATGTGTGTTGCGGGCAAGCAAGCAGGCAAGCAGGCAATACACGCAAACACACATACATACACGTGTGCCTATTGTAGTGCAGATGTACATGCACACACACGCACACACGTGTATGCGCGCGCGTTAACACTCGTCTCGTCTATGTCGTTGCCACATTGTGCACACACACACACACATACACACATGTATGTATGCACACTACTATCGCTGCTGCTGTTGTTGCTTCAGCAACTGCATGACATTGGCGACAAACGCCTCGAGGTGCAAGATGGGCTTCGTGCCAAGCTTCATGTTGTGGTCGTACGTGGCCGCGAGCTGCACCACAGGCGCCACCAGTCGCGGCGGCACGCGCGCGAGCAGGCCGTCGGTCAGTGTACGCAGTATCGTCTCGCCCGAGATGCACTGCGCGAGCATGTCGTAAAACTTCAGCCGCACCTCGTGCAGCCGCCGCGGCGTCTGCTCGTCAAGCACGTCACGGACTACCTCGTCAAGGTAGAGCTGCCAGTCCGCCTGTGGTATGTTTGCGCCATCGCCGTTGACGTCCACGTGCGTCATGACAGCCGCCTCATACATCAGCAGCGCACGTCGCAGGTTGCCCGCGCTGCGCCGCGTCAGCGCGTCGACAAACGCGTCGCACGGCATCGCGGCACGGCGGCCCTCGCCCGCGCAGACGCGGCGCAGTGCACTGCGCACATTGTCGACGCCGTGTGCGGGCACGCGAACGCCCAGACAACGCGAGCGCAGGGGCGCAATGAGCCGCGACGTGCTGTTGCACAGCAGCACAAGGCGACACGTGTTGACGTACTTTTCCATTGTCCGCCGCAGCGCGTGCTGTGCGCCGCGCGTCATGCGGTCAACCTCGTTCAGCACGACAACCTTGTACGCCGCCGTCTGCGGCTGCGACGACGTCGCCGCTGTTGCTGCTGCTGGTGTTGTTGACGTTGTTGTCACGTCGGCGGCCACGTCATCATCACCGAGCATCATCACCGCCTCGCGCTTGCTGATGCCATTGCTGCCACTGCCACTGCTGCTCTTGCTGCTGTTTGTTGCCGTTGCCGTTGTCATGGGCAGTGCGTGCAGCGACACCGTCTGCGCAATCTCGCGTATCATCTGCATGACAATGACACGATCATAGTAGCCCGCATCGGCGGGGTTCATGTCAATGTGGTGCGGCGAGCTCAGCATCGCCATGTCAATGACCTTGCTGTCGGTCACGGCAATGCTCTTGTGCTCGAGCTTGACCGCATACACGCTCGGCCCATACACCGCGTTCAGCAGCGCCATCGCGCGTGTCTTCTTGCCCGCCCCGCTCGGTCCGTAGAAGAGCACATGTGGCAGGTCGCGCGACGCGGCCAGGCGGCGTAGTGTGTCGGTGAGCTCAGGGTACAGCTCCACCTCGTCAAGGGTGCGCGGGCGATACTTGTCGACCCACAGCATGGCCGTACGTGCCCGTCTGTATGTTTGCTTGTGTCTGTATGCGTGCTGTAGGCATTGTAGGCAAGTGACAGGTGACGTGTTGTGCAACAACAACAACACACACACATATACCGAAAGAGAGAGAGACACGTAATGTAAGTGTACATACGCCTATGTATACTATATACATGTCGAGACACACACACACACGCTACTGTACATCACACACACACACACACACACATATCTACACGTGCAACACGCCGGCCACGTCATCGTCACGCACAAACGCCTTGCGCTCGAACGCGTCGGTGCTGTTCAGCAGCTTGCGGCCCATGACGTGGGCACACACGGCCGCAAAGGTCAGGCGCGTGTCGGCGGTGCGGCCGTAGAGCAGGCGCAGGTTGGCTGGGCAAAAGGCGTCGCTGATGCCGCGCACACACGCACTCGTCGCGCGCACATGCACCGCACGCATCAGCTCCGCCATGCTCAGCGCCTCCGCCTCGTCGTTGTCACTGTCACTGCTGCCGCTGTACATGTCTTGTGTCGCGTGCGGCTGTACCGGCGACAGCGCACAAAACGCCTTTTGCGCCCCGCGCACGCGCTGCACGTCACTGCACAGAAAATACAAGAGCACGTAGCTGTCGAGCGTCTGCCGCGCCGTGTCGTGCAGGGCGAGCCACAGCAGCTGCCGGTACACACCCCCACGCACGGCGTCGACGTGGCCGTCGAACCACAGCGGCAGCGCCGCGAACGCCTCGGCGGTCAGCTCGCAATGCGCCGTGGCGCGCTTCAGTCGTCGCACATCAGCGAGTGTGAGCTCGGGCACACGCGCTGCTGCTGCTGCTGCTGCTGTTGTCGTCGTTGTGGTTGTGGCGGCAGCGAGGGGGCACCAGAAGAGCAGATGCATGATGAGCTCACGCCAGTCAAGCACACCCGCGCCGTCGCCGTCAAACGCATCAAACACCTCCGCCGTCGTGCACAGCCGCCCATGTCGTGACGCGCCAGCGCGTGTGCCGCCTACTGCGACTGCTGCTGTTGCTGCTGCTGTTGCCGTTGCCGCGGATGCGTACAGCTCCTGCGTCACGAGCAGCGTATACTCGTGACGGGCAAGCTGGTACGTCGGTGCGACGGTGCGCAGTGCCGCGATGAGCTGCGCGACACGCGCAGCACTCAGCGCCGGGTGCAGCTGCACATCGCACACCGCGAGCTGGCCGTACAAGGGCACGTCCGTGAGGAAGCTTGGTGCGGGCTGCTGCTGTTGCTGCCGCTGCCGTTGCGTCGACGCATCGTCGTCGCCCGTCACACGGCCACTACCGCGTGTGTATTGTTGCTGCTGCTCATCGTTGTCGTCGTGTGATGACAGTATGGCAAACGTGTCACAGCCGAGGTGCATGGCGGGCACCGTCGTCGCCTCGGCCTCGACGAGGCAGTGGAGTGTGTAGACGGCCGTGTTGACGGCCGCTGCTTGGGCAACGCATCGTGTCTGTGCAGCGGCGCGCAAACTATGCGCCGTCGCCTGCACGTATGCGTGGCCGGCGCGCAACACCTCGTGCACATAGCGCCGCACACACCCCACACGCGACGCCGTTGCCGTCAACTCGCACTCGAGCAGGGGCTGCACGCGCGACGCAAACAATGCCGCCCGCACGGCGGCACTGCTCAGTGTCTTGCGCGGCGCGCGCGCGTGGGCGTCGCTGATGCTGCGCAGCTGTATGAGCAGCGCCATGGCGGTGTTGCTCATCGGACTGCGCCACAACACCTGCACCGCCTCGGCAAACGCCTCGGCGGCGGCGTGCGCTGCCGCGTCCTCGGCGCGCGCACTCGCAACCGCCGCCGCCGTCGCTCCGCCCGCCGCTGCTGCCGCTGCTGCAGCTGCTGCACTGCTGCTGTTGCCGCCACTGCCGCCCGCACCTGACACAGATGCTGCAGCCGCCTTCTTTGCCACACCGCCACCGCCCTGCTTGCGCGTCTCGCGCGCCGAGCGGGCCGTCGTCGTAGCGCCGCCGCTGCCGCTGCTGCTGCCGCCATCACCTGCCGCTGTTGCCGTCGACGACGCCGTCGCGGTCGCCGCCGCCGCCGCTGCTCCTCCTGCCGCAGCTGCTGACGCTGTCCCTGCACCCACTGCTGCACCTGTCGTGTTGCTGCCACCGCCATGGTGCTGCAAGCTGCCTAGTGCCGCGTCGAGCAACAACGCGACGCGTGCGGCTGTCGCCGCGCTCATGACAGTACCTGCGGCACCACCGGCAACGTCACCAACACCACCACCTGCCGTCGCGCTCGTCGTCGTCGATGACGATGCTGACGCTGCAGCCGCAGCGGCAGCCGCAGCGGCGGCCATCAGCGCCGCCGCCGTCATCGTCGCCCCCGCCTCGTCACCACCGCCGCCGCCGCCGCCGTTGTTGCTGCTCGCAAGCAGCAGCGGCTCGTGTAGGAAGGCGTTGTGGTACAGCACCAACGCCTCTGCTACCGTCGCCGCCCGCGCCAGCTCCGCCTGCACAAGCAGCAGCCCTACACGACTGACAGCCGCCTCGTACGCGTCAAGGGCGCTGACGCGTCGTGTCATGTGTGCAATACGCGCACAACACTCACGCCGCTTGGCCGCGTTGCACGCGTGCAGCACATCGCGCAGCTCGTCAATGCACAGGTGCAGCTCCTCCTTGCAACGCACACTCGCAAGCAGACCACCGTCATCGTCACATGGTGCACTGTCGCTGCTGCTGCTGCTGTTGTTGTTTGTGCGTGTGCGTGTGCCGTGTTGGGTGAGGGCGCGGTAGCTGCGCACAAAACGATCGAGCACTGCCTGCTTCGCGTCGGGCTGCTCACGCCAGAAGCGCTGCAGCTGTGCGTGTGTGGCGGCACGGTAGTCGCACAGCACACGCACCACGTCATGCAGCTGCGACCACGCTGACGCGTATGCAGCACGGTAGCGTCGCGTCAGCTGCGACACGGCACGCAGTATGACGTGCGCCACCCCATCACACGCGTCGTCGCCCACGCACGCGACGGCGGCCACGTCCGCCGAGGCAGCACACGACGACGACGGCGGCAGCAGTTGCTGTTGTTGTTGTGTTGTTGCTGCAACTGACAGTGACATGGACATGGACAGCGACGTCGACGATGACGGCAGCAGCGGCATGAAGGACGGTGACAGCGACGGCTGCTGCTGCTGCGACGGCGGCAGTACTGCGCTTGCTGGTCGTGTGGTGGCCGACGCCGACAACGCCTCACTGGCGGCTGCCGCTGTCGCACCACCTCCTGCAGCACCGCCAACGCTACTGCTGTTGCTGCTAGTGCTGTTGCCCGTCAGCGCGTTGTACGACGCCGCATCGGCCAGCTCCGCCGGCGGCGGCACGCCCTTCTCGACGTACAGCTCGAGCAGTCGCAGCCGCGCCGCCTCACGCGCGGCGCGTTGTCGTCGCAGCCGCGTCGTCAGCAGGCGCGCTCGTGCGCTGGCGGCCGTCAGTGCCGCACACAAACGCCGTCGTGCGGCGTGTGCGTCGAGTGCGTGCGCAACGGCCGCGGCAAGCACGTCCGCACACTGTTGCGACACGTGTGTCGTACCGCGATGACCGTCACGGCCACCGATGTTGTTGCCGCCGTCATCATCGTCGTCGTCACGGGTGCTGCTCGCCATGTCCTGCTCCGTCAGCTCGCAGACACACGTGGCAGTGCCCAGCACGCGTCGCAGCGCGTGCCACCCTTGCGCGTGTGCTACGAGGGCGTGGTGCAGTGGTGCGGTGTACACAACACGCCGCGACGCGTAGACGCGCGCGTCATCTGCGACATCGCTCGTACCCTCCTCCTGCTGTTGCTCCTCCTGCTGCTCCTGCTGTTGTTGCTGCTCTTGCTGCTGTTGCTGCACATCGACTGCACGCGCGAGCAACGTGGCGGGACTGTGCGCGACGTGCACGACGAGCGCAAACAGACCATGGCCGTGGGCGCCATCGCGCAGCAGCTGCAACGTCGCCTCGGCGCAGATGGCGCGCTCACGACGCAGCGCCGCCACCGCCTCCGCGTCCACCACCGGCAGCTCGACGGCGAGTGCAAGCTCAGCCGCCACGGCAGCCGCATCATTGCCACCACCGCCACCCCTCCCTTGCCCACCGCGCGCGCGTGCGTCCTTCTTGCCGTGTGCGTCCGCGCTCGCCGTCGCCTCGGTCCTGACAGCTGCAATCGGCGCGGCGGTGCCTGCTGTCATGTCGTGCCTGCTCTTGTCCGCTGCAGCACTGACGTGATCACTGCTGCTGGTGCCGTTGTTGCTGCTGCTGCCGCTACGCTCACCACGCAGCACCGTCGCAGGACACCACAGCGGCACGACCGCGTCAATCGTCGCAAGCTCGGCGGGCGTCAGCGCGCATGCCGGCTCGCTGCCCTCGTCCTCGCCGACCTTGTCGTCATCGTGCTGCTGCTGCTCTTCTGCGTCATGCTGCTCTCGTTGCTGCAACAGTGCGTCGTACAGCGCCGTGTACACCTCGGCGCTGGCGACGACATTCTCGAGCACCACACCGCGCACCGCCTCGTTGCGCGCGCCGTGTGCGTGCCACTCGCCCAGCTGCAGTGCCAGCAACGTCGCGAGCATCGTCGCCGTCACCGCGCCCCCGCCGCACAGTGTGTCGTGTACACGACGACCGTGCACAGCCCACGCATCGTCTGTCGCGTCAGCAACAGCCCTGTCGACATTGTCACTGTGCTGTCGTGCAGCCTCGTACGCGTGTAGGGCGCGCTGCACGAGGTCCGTGTCACGCACGCTGACGAAGCCGTACACGTCGACGAGGTAACGCGTCACGGCGTGCGTGCCGCTGTGTGGTGGGCCAACAACCGCCACGAGCGGCACGTGCAGCGCGCAGTGCACCGCCAGCGCACGACGCCGCTGCCGCGCAGCCGCCACTGCTGCCGCCGTCGTCGCTGTCGTCGTTGTTGCAATGGCGAGTGTGGTGGGCGCGGCGATGCTGCGGTACAGGCCAGCGAGCAGCTGCGTCACCACCCCGCTCGCCCGCGCGAGCGCGTCGCGGTGGCCGAGTATCGCCGCAAACGCCTGCTCGACATCCTCGTCATCCACGTCGTCCTTGTGCTGCCCGTGTTGTTGTTGTGCTGACGGTGCGTGTCGTGTGCGATGCAGGACGTCGTGCAAGAGGCACTGCGCAAAGAAGGCGTAGCGATGCGCGTCCACGTCCGCGCACGACGCCGCGTCGGCGTACGCGTCGACGGCGCGCAACACCTCACCCATGCACATTTGCACCGCGCCACGCTGCTGCGCGTGTGCATGCGCCGTTGCCGCGTGCAGCAGCGATGTGTAGCGTCGCTCATCGTCACGCACCACAGCAGCGCGCACACGCTCGGTGCAGTGCTGCGCGTGTGCGTCGTGTGCAGCTGCGTGGGCGCGCGTCGCGGCGGCGGCGGCGGCGCGGCCGCGGTGCCGCGTCAGCGCGTGCGCGCACAGCGCATCGAAGCGCGTCAGCGACTGCTGCAGCTGTGTGTACATGTCACTTTCGACACGACTGGGCAGCTGCAGCTGCCGCGCAACACTACGCTGCAGAGCCGAGGCAACGCGCTGCCGTTGCTGCTGCTGCACTACAGCGAGGCTAGCGTAGCGCATGCGTCGGCGTTCATCACGGCGCGCGTCCTCGTCATCGTGTGCGTCGCGCAGCGCCCTCGCCACACTCGTCGTTGCTGCCTTGTCACGCAACATGTGCTCGCGTCGCTGCTTCTTGTCACAGAGTGTGTGTATGTGCGTATGCGTGTGTGTGTGTGTGTGTGTGTGTGTACTACAAGCACTATTGCGTACACAGACGTGTGTGTGTGCGTGTGTACGTATACAGGCAACACATAGACAAGGCAGCATTGTGCACATACAGACAAACAAGAACGGCGCACTTGCTGCGTATGCGCATGCGTGTGTGCGTGTGTGCGTGTGCGATAACATCGATAGCGCTACAACCACGTGCTGCGTGTGCGACGGAGTGTGACATTGACGCGATGCCGTGACCGTCGATACTCGGCGGCGGTCTCGAAGAAGTTTGTGATTGGGTGGCGCACCTGTGACAGGCGCAGTCTGCCCTCGTAGCACAGCCGCAAGTCGATGAGCAGGCGGTGGTGCGCCGGTAGGTACACGCTCGCGAGCAGCACGGGCACAACATAGCGGCACATGTCCGACAGCAGGCTCAGCTGCCACATAAACAGCCCGCCGCGGCCAAACGTGTTGATGACCGGTTGCTCGCACACATAGTACGCCACGTGCGGCTGCGTCGGGTCGTCAATGAAGCGCATTCGCTCGCCCGCCGTCACCTTCATCGCGTGTCGTATCTCGAACGCATTCAGCACGGCCGTCTCGCTCAGCTCACGACGCTGTGGGTGGTAGTTGCGACGTTGTACGCAGTAGTTGACACTACAACACGCCAACGATGTGACAGTGTCGGCTAATGCTTGCAACGACGAGGCGCTGCGGTTGCTTGTTGTCGCGCTCGTTGACGCTGCTGTCGCTGCGTCTGGCGTCGTCGTCGTCGTCGTCGTCGTCGTCGTTGTGCACTTGTAAAACGGCCCACGCGTGGTGCGCAGGCAACGATAGTAGCCAATCGTATACACAAACGCCACCGGGTAGCACAGCAGCGGGCACAGCGTCAGCCACAGCCACGCGCGCAGCGGTGTCGCGGGCATGAAGAAGTCAATCAGCGGCGTGCCCTCGTCCGTGTCCATCGTGCAGCTGTGTGCGGTCAGTGGCACACGCCACAGGTCAATGACAACGGCACGCACAGCACGGCGGGCGAAGCTGTGCAGTGACGCTGTCAGGCTGTCGTGGCGACGATACGCAAACGCGACACCGTCATCTGCCGTGGTGTGTGACTGCATCATTGCTGCCGTCGTCTATATATATGTGTACACACACAGTGTGTGAGGCGGAGCAGCATGCATAGTGTACACGCATGGCGTAGACAAGGACGTCACACACAGAGAGACAGACACACGAGCGTGTGTGCATAACATACAACAACGACAAAGACACGCGAAAACGTGAAATGCACTGACGCGACTACTCGACGATATGCACACCAGCATACGCACATGTCACGCTTTGCCCATGTGCCTTTGCGTTATCGTGCTGCTACACTGCTACACACACACACACACACACACACAGTCGTTCCATCTTCGTGCACTGTATTGTCAACAACACATGTACACACACACGCGCGTTCGCAAACTACTACTCATGCCACGTGGCGTGTGTTTGTGCCGCAATGAACGTGTACATATCGGCCGCCTCGTCAATGATCTTGCTCGTCGGCTTGCCCGCACCGTGGCCCGCCGACACCTCGACACGCGCGTAAAACGGCCCACCGTGACGTGCCTTGTCGCTGTTGTCGTTGTTGCTGCTGTTGTGCACGTGCTGCAGTGTGGCAATGTACTTGAGCGAGTGCAAGGGCACGACGCGGTCGTCGTGGTCGCTCGTCACGACGAGCACCGCCGGGTACGGCACGTCGCCGCGAATGTTGTGCAGCGGACTGTACTTCTCGAGCACGGCAAACTCGTCAGCCTTGTCGGGGTCGCCATAGTCTGAGATCCACGCGTGGCCAATGGTGAACTTGTGAAACTTGTACATGTCAAGCACGCCGACAATGCACACCGCACACGCCACCTCGCGTGGCGCCATGTTCGTCACGGCGCCCACGAGCAGGCCACCATTCGAGCCGCCCATGATCGCCGTTGTCGCCGCACTGCCAACGCCGTCGCGGTGCAGCTGTCGTATGGCGGCAATAAAGTCAGTAAAGCAGTTCATCTTGTGCGCCCGCCGCCCGGCGTCGTGCCACGCCTCACCATACTCACCCCCGCCGCGTATGTTCGGTATCGCGAGCACGCCACCGAGGTGCTGCAAGTAGGCCAGCCGCAACGCACTGAACGACGGCGTGAGCGAGATGTTGAAGCCGCCGTAGCCGTACACGAGCAGCGGCGACGACGGCGTCGGGGCGCAGTCGTTGCGGTAGATGACGAACATGGGAATGCGCGTGCCGTCGTCGGCGTGGTAGAAGCGCTGCTCGGTGGTGTAGGCGCTCGCGTCGAGGCCGGCGACGCGGTCGTCCTTGTGTGCGCGCAGCGTGCCGGCGGGGTCGTCAATGTGCAGCGTGTACGAGCGCCCCGGCAGCAGGAACGAGGACACCTTCAGCGACACAAACGCGCACTTGCGCTCCGCAAAGAGGGCAATGACGCTGCCAATGAAGGGCAACTCGAGCCGCGTCGCCGGCGTCGTCGGCGCCGCCGCGAGCGCGCGGTAGTACACCACGTCCTTGACGTCCTCGAGGTAGACGAGCAGCAACGTGTCCTTGACCAGCGCCGCCTCGTTCAGCAGCGACGCCTGCTGCGCCACCAGCTCCTGCTCCTCGACCTCGACGACGTCACACGCATCATCGTCATTGTTGTTGTTCTTGTTGCCGCCGCTGTTGTTGTTGACTTGTTCGGCTGTGTAGGCGGCGGGCAGGTGCAGTGCCACGATGCGGCGACGTGGTGCGGCGCGCGTGGTTGTAAAGTAGAAGCGTGCGCCGTCGTTGCCGAGATACGCGTATGCGCCAACAAACTCATTGACAAGCTTGCAAAAGCGCAGCGGACGTGCCGCAAACGCCTGTGCATACCCTCTTGCGGCTGCTGCTGTTGCTGTTGTTGCAGCAGCAGCATCGTCAGGCGAAGGCAGGGCGGCGACCCAGACGAGGTTGTACGGCTCGCAGCCATCGTGCAAGGTGACGACGAGGTAGCGCTGGCAGTCGCTGACGCTCGCCGACAAGCTCCAGAGCGGGTGCTGCGGCACGGCAAGCACCGCCACATCGTCGCTCTGCGGCGTGCCGACGGCGTGGTAGCACACATACGCGTCACGCGCGCTGTCCGTCTCTGCGCCCTTGTCAGCGGCTGCATCACGCAGGGCCGGGTAGCGGGTGTAGAAGAAGCCGTCATTGTGCCACCACGACACCCCCGTGAACTTCGCCCACTGCACCTCGTCGGGCAGGTCGACGGCGGTGCGGACGTCACGGACGCGTATGCGCACCCAGTCGCTGCCCTTGTCACTCACCGTGTACGCAAACAAACTCTCGTCCTCGCTCCAGCCCGTCGCACGCAGCGACGAGGTGCCATCGCTGCTCAGCTCATTCGGGTCGAGGAAGACGGACCACGCAGCCGACGCACTGCCGTCACTGCCGTCACTGCCATCGACAAGCGTGGCGGTGCGCATGAGCACATTCTGGTTTTGCAGGCCCGTGTTGTGGTAGTAGTAGTACTGCCCACCACGCAGGCTTGGTGGCCCGGTGCGCTCATAGTTCTGCACCGCCGTCAGCCGCGCGGCAATCTTGTCATGCAGCTGCTGGTGCTGTGCCATGTACGCACGAAACTGCGCATTCTGCTGCGCCACAAACGCACGCGTCTCGTCACTCGATGGGTCTTCGAGGTAGTCATACGGCTCGGCAATCGTCTTGCCGTGCAGCACATAGCTCGCCGCGCTACGCCGCGCCGCCGTCGCCAAGGCCTTGCTCATTGTCACGCAGTGCACTGTATGTGTATGTGTGTGTATGTGTATGTGTGTGTGTATGCTTGCAGAAACAACGGCAGTGCAAGTCGAACACAAGCACACGCGCACACATGTCTGGCTGTGCGTATACGTGTGACAGCCGCGATAACTACACGCACACGCACACGCATACAGACACGCTACACACTACGACTAGGCCTACACAGGCACCCCCCACACACTTGCCGACTCGCGCTGACTCTGCTACGCACGCACACACACACATACGTGTATACACACACACACACCATGCGTGTACACATACACATACACATACATACGCTACGTTGCTACACGCCATACTTCAGCTCCTCGGCGTCGTACTCGGCGAGGCTGTCAAGGTAGCTGCGCATCGCCTCCGTCTCGACATTGTCGTCCCAGGTGGTGCGTGGCAAACGCTGCGGCGGCACCGCCAGGTAGTCCGCCTCGCTCACACCGCCCGCCTTGCCGCCCGCGCCGGCGTCGTACTTGCCCTTGGCCTCGTTCACATACACGCCCTGCAGGTCGACGGCGAAGCCGCTGTCAATGGCTCGGTCAACGAGCACCTTGCACGACAGCGTGTAGCCGGCGAGCTGCGGATTGTCCTGCAGCAACTTCTGCGCGACTGCCGTTGCGGCGGCAATGGTCGCCTTGTCCTCGCACGCGCCTGGCGCCACGTACACCTTCGCGACGGCGCGCTTCAGCTTCGCGTTGACGTACGCCTCGTACACCTCGGCAACATCGGCGAGCAAGTCGAGCATGCCGTTGCTCTGCATCCAGTGCAGTGTGAAGCGCGTCGGCTCGGACAGCCTGGCAAAGGCGGCAATGCTGCCCACGTCACTGGTTCGCTCCCAGAACACCGGCAGCTGCGGCACCGCCGCCGCAATGACGCGAAAGTCCTGCAACACCGCCTCGAGCTGCGCCGTCTGCTCCGCCGCCTTGTACAGGAACTTGGCAAACAGCACCGCATCACTCGGCACAATGCTGGCAGGAAACTCGCCCTTGTCAAAGTCGCTAGCGTACAGCTGCTGCAGTGCCGGCGATGGCGTGTAGCAGCGCCGCGACGTGTGCGCGGCGGCGGTGGCCGTGGCAGACGACGACGACGCTGTTGCTGCTGCTGCACTCATCACGACCGCCGTAGCCGTCGCAGCGGGCAGGCGTGTCGCAAAGCGTCGCAACATGACTGGTGTGTGTGTGTGTATGTGTATGTGTGTGGTGACTGTATGTATACGCAAAGGGGAGGAAAACAACACAATGTGTACACACAGTGCAACAGCGCAACATGTACACCACGCATGTACATTGCGTGTAGTGTGCAACATGTCAGCATCGTGCTACTACTACACACGCTATGCACACACACCACACACACACACACACACACACACATGCACACACAAACAAATATACTTCAGCAAACGCCGAGGTCACCTTATGCAAACAAGTCGTCGAGTGTGGTGCGCGTCGCGCTGGCCTGGCTCGTCGCGGCGCTGCTCGCAGGCAGCACAGCGCTCGCTGTTGTTGCTGCAGCTGCTGCCATCGTCGTCGCGTTCGTCGCTGGCGGCATCGGCGTCGTGGCAAACAAGTCGTCGAGCGGGTCCGTGTGCGCTGTCGCGACGGTGCGCTGTGACGCCTGCTCGCGCCCGCGCACTGTACGATGGCTGTTGCTGTTGCTGTTGTTGTGATAGCTGGCGTCATCGACGACCACGTCGTCCTCGCGCGCCGCCATGTCGCTCTCGGCAGGCGCAGACGCGGCGGCGTCGCCCTCGACGTCGCCGTCCACCTCGCTGTCCACCTCGCTGTCCTCGCTGTCGAGTGCGGCGGCGGCGGCGAGGCCGTAGGGCGGCAAGAAGGCGTGGTATGGCTTGCCATACACCACCGCCGCCGTGTTGATCGATCGCTTCAAGTCCGCCATCGTCATCGCGTCGCTAAAGGTGCGGTCGACGTTGACCGGGGCGGTGTTGCCGTGTGCAATGCTCTGCAGCCGCGACGCGTCCATGCCCTTCGACAGCAGCCGCCAATACGCCACCGCGCGGTCACGCACGTCGGGGTCGACGCTGTGGCGCGTGACCGTGTCGAGGACGCTGTGCAGGCTGCGCTGCTGCACGGCCGCGTCGGGCTGCCGCAGAAACGCCTTGATGACGGCACTGACAATGGCCAGCTGCACCGACGCCTCGTGCGTCAGCAGCGTGTCGACGTAGTGCTGCAGCAACGACGCCGCCACCGTCTGCGCCGAGCTGCTCCTGTTGTCGTTGTCGTTGTCGTTGTCGTTGCGGACAGCGACGTCGACGTCGGCTGTGGTGCGGTCGCCATACTCGCCAAGCATCCACACGAGTGCCGCCTTGGCGTCCTCGTCGACGACGGCGTCGACGCTGTACTGCGTCAACAGCTGCTCAAAGAGCGACAGCGTGGGGTACTTGCGCATCATGTTCGCCGCCGCCGTCAGCACACGCGCGAGCAGCTCACCATGGCGCACCAGCACGCGCATCAGCAGCTCCGCACACGACTCGGCCACCACGTCCACCTTCAGCGCCAGCGCCGCCGCCGCCTGCAGCACCTCCTCGACAAACAGCGGGTCGACATCGCTGCTGTACTCGATGAGCTCCTTGACAATGAGCGGCGCCGTCGCCGGCGTCACGAGCTTCAGCAGCAGCCGCAGCTTCTCCAGCTTGACAAACGCCGGGTCATTGAAGCGGACGAAGAAGGCGTCGAGGTTGGTGCGCAGCAGGTTCGGAAAGACGACGAGCAGCGCGTGTACATTCTTGCACACGACGTACTGCGTCTCGGCGTCGGCCGTGGCGAGCGACAGCAGCGCCGCATTGATGCGCACGGTGCACCGCTCGACCACGTCCCTGCCGCAGCGGCTCGCCATGTTGGCAATGAGCTTGATCGCCGCCATGACCACCGCCGCGTTCGTGTGGCCAAGGCGTGGCAGGACGCGCAGCACCAGGCTCTCCGCCTCGGCCGCGTCGCGCGGCTTGTAGCTTGACAGCAGCTCGAGCACGTACACCTGACCCCACTCCGTGAAGTCAGGCAGCTGCGTCATGAGCGAGCTGACGAGCGACGCGTCCACGGCGAGTGACAACTCACCACCACCACCACTGCCGCCGCCGCCGCTCATGCTGTCCATGCGCGGGCTGCCACGACGGCGGTGACGACTGCTCTCGTCCTTGTCGCTGTCGTGGATGCTGTTGTTGTTGCCGCCCTTGCCGCCACCATCGTTGCCGCCCCCGCCGCCGCTGCTGCTGCTACGCTGATTGTTGTCATTGCTGCCATTGTCGCCATAGTCGTTCACCTCGGCCAGCACCGCCGCCGCGTTGGACGCGACCATCGGCGTCACGTCGTGCGCGAGCGCCACGACGTGGGCGGCAAAGTCGTGCTCGACAAACAGGTCCATGTCATTGTGGAAGAGCTTGCCGAGGGCCATGGCGGCCGTCTTGCGCACGTACGGGTCACCATCCGCGACGGCGCGGCGCAGTGGCTCGAGGGTGTACTCGAGCACGTCGGGCACGCGTATGCACAGCATGCTGCGTATTGCCAGTGCGCGCACAATCGGTGACGGGCTCAGTGCGTCCTGCAAAAAGGTGTTGACCGCCATGAGCGCCTTGTCCGGCTGCAGCTTCGCGGTGCTGAGCACGTACAGGTACACAAGCTTCTTCAGCTCGAGGTTGGTCGTCTGGCCGAGCTTGACCACGTCGACAAAGAGGTAGCTGACCTCGCGGCCGAGGGCCATGTTTGCGATGATGCGCTTCACCGCACTCTTCTGCCGTGCCATGTCTTGACTGTTCAGCTCCGCCTGTAGCTCGGCGCCTTCGCCACGGCGGGTGTTGCTAAAGTAGCGCGCACCCGCACCGCGCCGCTTGAGGCCGCGCTGCACGCGCTCCTGCACCTTGCGCAACACCACGTCCATGCCGCACACGAACGCGCGTGCACGTCTGTACACACTCACACACACACACACACACACACACAGGCAAACACGCAGTGACGCGTGCAGACGAAAGCACACGCACGCACGCACGCACACCGCTCGTCACTCGCCTTCGCTCCTTTACACTATCTGTGTATATTAGTATGTGTGTGTGTGTCTGTGTGTGTCTGTGTACGTGTACAGCTTGTTGTGTCGTCACTTTGCACCGCAACCATGCTGCAAACAAGACAACACAGACATGTAGCACAAACACGTACATGTACACAGATGCATTCGTGTGTATGCGTGTGTATGTGTGTGCTTGTCGTTGTTCTTGTTGTCATGCAGGTAGCTGCCGTTTTTGTGTTGTTGTGTTTGTTGTTGTGGGGTTTTTTTGATGCTGCCTGCGAATAGTGTGTGCTGGGTGTGAGGTGGGGTGTGGTGTTTGTGCGTGTGTGTGTGTGGAGAAGAGGGGGGCGGGAGGCGTGTGGTGAAGTGCTTGCGTGTGTGTAAATATGTGTATGTGTATACGTTTGTTTGTGTCTGTCTGTGTGTATGTGTACATGCGAAGTTGTGTGCCTGACGTGTCAGTGCACAAAACGCATCGTGTACACAATACACAGAAGATGAGCACATGTGCGCGTATATATACGTATACAACGAAATGCATCACTGCTGCGTGTGTGTATGTGTGTGTGTGTGTGTGCAGATCGACATACACGCACTGACATACACATACGTATACGTCGCAAGCACAAGAGAGCACACGTGCGTATACAAATGTACAGAGAACAATGAACAATACTGCCGCAGCAAGACGGAAAAGACTGCGCGAGTGGGGGGACGAAACGTCGACATGGCACGGATCGGCATGATGAGAGGTGTGCGTATGCGTTTGTGATATTGTATGTGCACGTGTATCATGGGGTGATGAGAGCGTGAAAGCGGGGTAGCAGCTGTGTACACAGTGTGTGTTTGCACATACACGCACACATACACGCGCAAACACACACGCGCACACGGCACTTTGCCTCTTTTTTGCTGTTGTGCTCGCTCTTGCTCTCTCTCTCGTTCTCGTTCTTGCGTGCACACGTACACACACACACAAACACACACTCGCAACAAACGCATTCCTCGACGACAACGACGACGGAGCGTGACGCGGTCATCACGTACATTTGCTGACGTAGAAACGTGCACGCACATGCCTATGTACATGTACACGCACGCATATCAGCGTATATGTATATGTATCTGTATAACTTGTGCTGTTTGCGTATGTATGTTTATACACGTATGTATACATGTATATGTTTTCGCACATGTGCACAGTTTGCTACGTACGCTTGCACGCGCGTGCGCGCGTTGCATGTTGCGGCGTGTGTGTGTGTGTGTGTGTGTGTGTGTGTGTGTGTGTGTGTGTGTGTGTGTCTCCATGCCTGTTGTGCGTGCCTGTACACAGAGTCAAACGCACACGCATGTCTACACATATATACACATTACGACACGAGGAAGAATGTAGCAGGCTTGTGTGGCGTAAGGAACAAAGGCAAAGAAACGTAGGAACGCCACCGCCACACGCACGTCACGGCACGCGGCGACAATGTACAAATGTACTTGCACACCGTCGCTGACGTGCACATACACACATACATACACAGACAGACACGCAAACACACAGCTTGCGGCTGCGTCTATGACAACCACACATGCGCGAGCAAGCACGCCATGCAAGTATGTGTACATGTCGCTTGCATGTGTTTGCACGCATATGTCGTGTGCAGCCTTGTTGCTGCCTTCACGCACAGTGTACACACACACACGCAAGTGCATTCGCTTCTTTCTTCCGCTGCACACCTGGTCATACTTGCACGCACATATATCAGCACACATACATACGCCAGCACGTCAGTACGCACACATATACTCATCGACGCACACATACACACACACACATACGCGGACAACACCGCGAGCCTGGAAGGGAAGGGGAATGGCAGGCTGCATGACAGCGTGCGCGAGGGAGCGGGTGAGAGCATGGGGAGGGGTAGCGAGAGAGTCGTGAAAGCAAGGATGTGACGCTGTATGTACATACACGACTGTACAATGCAATACACACACAAACACACACAAACACATACATACGTTGCAAGCGTACGTGACACGTAACAACACTACATATAGATATAAGAACCGAGTACACGGCAACTTGCCGTCATGCCGCGCGTACACACATACACATGCAAAGACACAGCATCACTCACGCACACAAACACGCTCACGCGTCCATCGCGCACGCGACGGCGCGGCGTAACAAATACCACGTCACTGCGCTCGCACACACCTTCACCGTGCGGCACGCGTGTGTCAATACAAGAGGCGTCACACACAAACACACACATGTGTGTGTGTACAGAAGGAGAACGGACGTCTCAAACAAGAAACAAGAAGAAACAAACACAGCGACGGGCACACCTTTGCTGACAGACATATGCACACACACACACATACACACAAGTGCTGCATGTGCGCTTGTACGTGTCGCAGAGCAATGTGCGTGCGTGTAAGAGAGAGGGAGCTAGAGCGCAAGAGGTGTGTGCGTGTGTGTGTGTGTGTGTGTCACAAAGTACATAAGCGACAAATATTCAGCGTCATGCATAGTGCGTGACGCGTACTGCGCATGGGCATAGTGTGTGTATGTGTGTGCGCACGATGAACAAAAAAGAGTACGTACGTAAAGATATGAGCGAAGAAGCAAACGTGTTATGTGTGTATGCGTGTACACTCGTCACTCATTGCTTGTCTCATATATGCGCACACGTACACACGTACACCACAGGCATACGTACGTACAAGCACACGCGTATGTATGTGCGCGCTCTCGTCGCCAACACGACACGTAATGAACACACGCACGCACGCACGCACACAAACAAACATACACACACACTCGCACGCATACATACATACGAACACATGCACAAACAACGACAAGTGTGAGGTGCGTACACAAATATAGTTACACATACATATATATGCATGTATATATATGTACAAATAAGTGCGCGCCTACGTACACACATACACACACACATACGTATACGA
The DNA here is from genome assembly GCA_023091115.2 of Trypanosomatidae sp. Fi-14. Classification (NCBI taxonomy): domain Eukaryota; phylum Euglenozoa; class Kinetoplastea; order Trypanosomatida; family Trypanosomatidae; species Trypanosomatidae sp. Fi-14. The sequence continues at coordinate 173,071 of JAKVQF020000967.1, read as the reverse complement.
GTGTGTGCACGTGTGCGTGCAGCGGTAAATGTATAACATAGCCGAGTGGCAGTGACGAGGGTGAGGGGCTGGCTATGCGTGTGTGTGTGTGTGCACACACGCACATACACATATGCACACACAGCCGGCCAGTGAGTGAGACAGGCATGCATACATACACTCATATGTACACACACACACACACACGTGACATACAACAGTATCACAACACAAAAATGAGAAATGCAGCAAACGTAAGGAAAAACATGTACAAGCGATAACATACACTGTCGCAACAAAAAAGAAACGAGGGCGAGAAGAGACTTGTGCGTGTGTGTGTGGTGTACTTGTGCTAGAAACGAACAAAAGCAAGGAGGGTGTGTGAGAGTGGAGAGGAGTAAGTGTGTGTGTGTGTGTGTGTGTGTGTGTGTGTAGGGCATGATCGTAGTGACACAGCGAGTGCGCAAGCACACGTACACGTACACACAACAACAACAACGACGTACACACACACACACACACACATCAATGTTGACATACACATACACACATACATACACACTGACGTAAACAACACTAGCTAACATACACTGCTAACATGTACCTTGTAAGATATGCATACATACACTCACGCACACGCACACACACACACACTCGTACAACATAACGTACATACATATGCATATATATAGACACAGAGAGAGGTAAACACACTAACGGAGCTATGCTAGCATATCAGCACCTTCTTCAGCGGCTGCGGACGACGACACATCGTCATCGCATACTCGCCACGCCCCGCATGGACACGCTGCAAGCGACAACGCTTTGCTGGCACAGCAGCAGCAGCGGCGCCGTACGGCGACCAGGCACAGCAACACGGTGCAGTGCTGCCATCACTGCTGCTCTTGTGGTCATCGCCGTGGCTGTTGCCGCACTCGACATTGTTACCGCTGCTACTGCTGCTGCTGCTGCTGCTGCTCGTCGTCGCAGTCGCTGCGCACGCTATTGTTGTGCACTCGCTGTTGCTGCTGTTGCTACTGCTGCTATTGTTGTTGTTGTTGTGACTGTCGTTGCTGCTGCCGCCGCCGCCACCTCGCGCCGTCGACTCATGTCGGCGACGACGGCTGTGGCGACGGGCGGTGCAATGCGGACAGTGGCAACGATGCTGATGTGTGCAATGATGCGGTGACGTGTAGTGCGCACACACGCCAGCGCCCATGGCGAGTCGCAGCAGTGACGGTGACGGCGAGGGGTCGAGCTCCGGGGCGTGCAGGCAGTAGCAGCCGACAAACGCGCCCGTGTCGCTGGGCAACTCGCGCCACTGCACACGCGCGCTCGAGGCAATGTACGCCGGCACCGTCACGCCGTGCTGCTTGTGCTGCTGCACGAGGTCAGTCAGCAGCTCGAGCAGATTTGTCAGTGTCTTGTCCTCGAGCTCGCCGCCGTCGTACTCGCCCACGAGCACGCCATTGGCCTCGTAGCCAACGACGCAGTCGGGTGTGTTCTCGATGATGATCGTCTTGTCAAGGTCGCGGCCGAGGAGGCGGAGGTCCTTTGTCGACGAGCTCGTCTTGCACCAGCGTGGGTGCCGATACACGACGTGGTGAATGGCCGCCGCGCTGTCAATCTGCGCCACCACCGCGTCCGCGTAGTGATGCATGCTCGACGTCCACACCACCGTCTCGCAGTTGGCGGCGAGGAACGCCATGAGCGCCTCGCAGCCGGGGCGCACGTACAGTGGCCCGCTGCGCGCGTACACGAGCGTCTCGTCAAGGTCGAGCACCACCGTCAGACAGTCCCCGAGCGATGCCGCCTTGGCAGGGATGAGAAACTCGTTCGTGCGCGACAGCGTCGGCGAGCGACGAAACGCCACATCACTGGCACCGCCAGGCGATGCGCTGCCATTGTTGTCGCCGTCCGTGTCGTTGCTGCCGTGACCGAGCTGCAGTGCCGCGGCTTGTGCAGCGTTCATGTAGTTCGGATTGAGGCAGTGCGCCAGGAAGCTGGGCCCGCGCTTGCGCTGTGTATTGGGTGTGTTGGGCGTGCGTGGCAGCGGTGGCTGCTGTGACCGCAGCAACGGCGTCGCAGCAGCAGCAGCGGCAGCATGGCTCGTCGTCGCACTCGTCGTCACACTCATGCGCACAAGTGCACACATCGCCACAGACGCTGGGCAGACACACACAGAGAGACAGTCACAACTGTCACAATACGTGTGTGTCTTTGTGTGTGCTCGCTCACTTGTGCGCGCGTAAGTGTGCTCTATACACGTGCGCCACGTCAGCACAACAGCACACACACACACGGCAACGAAACGACACAGTCACACACACAAACACACGTATGTGCGTGTATGTGTTCACAGCGGCCAACACGAAAAAAAAGGAAGAGTGGTGGTGGTGCGGCACGAAACAGAGGCAACGCAGGACAAGGCGCGATAGTAGTACTAGTACTGGTGGTGAGAGAGAAAGAGTGCGCGCAGAGCGAGCAAGAGTGATGGCGAGGAGCGAGAAGGACACAAACACACAGAGAGAGAGCGAGCGAGCGAGCGAGATGGGGCTGCGAGGCACTTGCAAACTCACACGCAAACACACACACACACGAGCACGACACGCACTCACTTACACAAGAGTAACTATGCGTATATGTGTGTGTATACGTATAACGAATAATCGCAGTGCTAGGTATACGTTGTGTATACGCGTGTACGCGTTTGTCAAGGGTGGTGGTGGTGGTGGCGAGGTCGGCAATGTCTGCGCACGTGCTGCAAAACGAGAAACAAGGGCGACACAAAAGAGCAAACAAGCGCTAGTACACGCTGTGTGTTGCTATGTCTATCGCAATGTACGCTGTATACGTATGTGTACGTGTATGTGTACGTGTGAATGTGTGTGTGTATGTACGTGCTAGCAAGACTCGACTCGGCTACGTTGCAGCTGTTGCTGTCTACTACACCGTGGCAACCACGCTACATCACAACACAAACGCAAGCAAGCACACAAGAGAGGTGGCACAGGCAACACACACACACACGACAACAATGCCTGTGCACACGTTGCATGTCATGCGTCACACAAGCAACACTGCAATGTACACACACACACACACACATACACATGTGTGTATATACAACGAATGAGACGACGTTTGTTATATATGTGTATATATACACACACACACACACACAACAACACACATGCGTGTGCAGTGCCTCGCTAGTCGTGCACGAGGGCGTCAAAGTTGTAGTGTGACACGACAAAGTGCGCGTGGTCGCGCAACAAGTACGACGTCGTGCCCATCTCGTGCAGACGACTGTGCACGCGACGCAGGCTTGCCAGGTCCTCGTCATTGGCAAACGTGAAGCGTGTCGCGTAGCCGCTACGCTCGTCCGCGTCCTCGGTGTAGTACTCCGACGCAGACGACGATGTCGACGACGATGATGCCGACTCGCCATCGTCCTTGTCGTCATTGCTCGCGCGCAGCCGCTTGTCTGTTGCGTCGTTGCCACTGCTGCTGCCACTGCCAGCCTCGTCGTGGCCCATCACTGTCAGCTGCTGCCATGGCACCTGCGTTGCCATGAGCAGCTTGACATTGTGCTGGTACAGCTCGTCAATGAGCAAGACAAACTGCTGCACCGCATTGCGGCTGACACGCCGCATAGGCGGCACATTGACAAGCACGACCGTGTGGTAGTGCCGCGCGAGCACCTCATAGTCGCTCGACGCCAACCGCTGTCTGTCACCGCAGACATCGGCAAAGTCGAAGAGTGCCACCTCGCGGCAGCTGTACGGGACGTACATGCAGCGACCGTGGTGGTGCACGGCCACGGCCTCGCGCCATGCATGTCGTGCATGTTGTGTGCGCAGTGGCGGCGACGACGCAGCAGGCGACGAGGACAGCGTTGTCGCCGCGCTTGCGCAAGCCGCGCGCTCGTCGTCATCGTCTGTGCTGTTGTTGTTGTTGCTGCCGTGTGGCGACGCTGCTGCTGCTGCTGCCAGGCCCTCTGCACACTTCGTGTACACCTCGCCCTCGTCGCGCCTTGCCTCGCTGTCGTCGTCATCGACAGCGTGCAGCATGCCCCGCTCGACGCGGCGCACGAGCGTCGCAATGCTCGCCGGCGTACTCGGGCAGACAAACACGCGCGCGTGACAGTGTTCGTGACACGGGCGGCTGCGTCGATAGTCGTGCTCGTTGCGGCAGTGCAGCACATGACAGTGTGTGCGCAGCAGCGGCACAAAGCCGTCGAACGACGACGACACACGACACAGCTCGTGCGGTGCGCGGTTGCTCGTGGTGAGCAGAAACAGGCCCTTGGCAAAAGCGAGGCGAAAGAAGGACGCCAGCAGCGCCGCGTGGGCGACGTCAACGGTCTGAAACTCGTCGAAGCACAGCACCGGCGACTCGTGCAGCACCTCGTCTACAACAAGGTCGATTGGTCGCAGTCCCGCCAGTGCACTCTCGCGTTGCTGTCGTGTGCCGTGTTGTTGACGTCGTAGTGATGGTGGCGGTGGCTGTGCTTGCAGCTGTCGCCCTTGTGCGCGTGTGCGCGCAATGGTGGCACGCATGTGTGCACCACCGCCACGACACCACCGTCGCCACCCTCGCTGCCACCGCACACGGTCGCGCTCTGCCTGTTGCTGCGCACACGTCGCCTCGACCAGTCGCCGCAGCCGCGCTACTCGTTGCCACTGCTGCTGCTCTGCGTGCACGCCGTCGTGCAGCTGCGCGTGCTCTTGTACGTGCTCCTGTGACGACGACGACGAGGACGACGCAGCAACGGCGGCCGCGTCGGTGGTGGCGGCGAGCAACAAGTGCGGCTGACGCCGCACAGCGTGCAGTGTCCGCTCTGCGCGCGCAAGCCGGGCGACGAGGTCGGTCATGAACGCGTGCAGGTGTGCACGACGGTGGGCGCACGGCAGCTCGCACATGGTGAACAAGTCGAGCATCATCGTCTTGCCTGTACCCACGTCGCCCCACAAGTACAAACCGCGCTGCGCCGTCGTTGACTGCCACCACGCATCACAGTCACAGTCGTCGCTGTCCGTGTCGTCGCAGCGCATCGGTGTGTCTGCGCACAGCGCCTTGCTTGTCGTGCTCGCGTGTGCGTGTGCGTTGCGGCGTGCCTCGTCATCGCCGCTTTTGCCACGTGCAAGCCGACACGTCGCGTCGCGCGCGTAGGACCACCACGTTGACGACGATGCGGACGTCGACGATGACGTCAGCGACGTTGCGTTGGCGTCTGTCGCTGACGTCATCGTCGTGTACGTCGCCTGTACATGGCGCGGGCGTGTGGCACGGCGAATGTGCATCAGCAGCGGTGTACACGCCTCGGCCATGGCCCACTGCGCGGCGTCGTACTGCAGCACACCTTTGCGCACCAGCGCCGCGTACATGGCCGTGACGGTGCGGCGATCGGCAATGTGCTGCGACCACGTCACGCAGATGCAGCGACTTGTGCGCATGTCGCACACAGCTGCTGCTGCTGCTGCTCTGCTGCTGCTGTACGATGTGTGCTGTTGTGTGCCACACAAGCAACGCAACACAAGGAACACGTGCATACACTCACACAAGCACACGTAGGTATATGTGTCGCGTCTGCATGTATACGCACATGTTGCTCACATTACGTTACGTGATGTGTACACACACACACACACATAGTGCTGTTGCTACTACGATGATGACGGCGCGAGCACATGTGTGCCGCGCGTGTACACCACCTCGCGCGACTGCGCACTCTCAAACGCAAACTCGACAAACACCGCCGCACCGGGCTGCGCGTGCACCAGCCGCGTCACACACACACACCCGGCGTCCTCGTAGATGGCGTTGAGAAAGTTAACGTCGAAGCTGACGGTGCGCAGCGCTGTCGCGGTAGCCGCGGTCGCGTCGACGGCGCTGCGCGCGTGCAGTGTCGTGAACACGTCCGCGAGCGTCGACAGCGCCCCGCCGTGTGCTGAGCGGAAGCCGTTGAGTGCACCCGCCGTTGCGCGCCACGGAAAGATGAGCTCAGCACGCGTCACGTCGTCCTCGCTGTTGCCTTCGTTGCCGTCGTGATGGCTGGCGTCACAACGTGTGCGCACGTCGTCGGCGCAAAACTGCACCGTGCGCAGCAGCGATGCGCTATAGTCATGTGGGCTACGCAGCAGCAGCTGCGAGGCTGCCGCCGCCGCCCGCTGCGCCAGCGCGCCGCGCTGCCGTGTCGACACCGCCTGCATCGCTCGTATCACACACACACACACACACACAAAGAGAGAGAGAGAGGGAACTGGCTACACAGCATGCAGACACACACAAACACACGCGTGAAGGCAAACGCACAGCACACACACACACACACACACACACACACATGTATACACAAAAAGCTAGCGGCTACGCGTCTCGCTCGGGTCGCGAAAGGCAAAGGTGTGATCGCCAATGACGTCCTCGTGCGTGTGCGAGAACGTTTGCGGCTGCGACAGGTCGACAAGTGTCATGGCGCGACGCTGCGCCCGCGCACGTCGCGCAGGCACGACGCGGTCGGCGCCGTCGACGGCGGTGTACACGCTGCGCGGCATGCAGTCAAGGTGCAGCAGCGTCTTCTGCACAAGCGCGTCACCGCAGTGCAGCGCGTGCAGACGAGCGAGGCGGCTGACAAGCCACGCGCCACACGCACGACACGTGTACGCATAGTCGCCATGCACCACCGACGCGCCCACCGCAGCAGCGACACCACCGCCACCGCCACTGTGGCCATTCTCGTCCGTGTTGGCCTGGTGCGTCACGACGGAAGAGTGACGCTGTCGCTTTCGTGGCGTTGCCTTTTGCTGCTGCTGCTGCTGTTGTTGTCGCTTTTGCAACGACAAGGACGACAAGGACGACGACGACGACGACGGACGACGTCGCGCCATGCTCTCGTGCAGCTCCGCGTACGACGCGTAGCCCCAGTAGGCGGCGCCATACAGCACAAACACCTCCTCGCCTGGGGCCAGGTCACGGTGCGCAACAACAAAGACGCGGCCTGGCAGCGTGTCGTATTCGGTCATCGCCGCATTCGCCTCGCGCGGGCCGGCGTCGTTGATCAGTGTGGCAAGTGACAGGTTGTCGCCCGCGTCGCTGACGCCGTCAATGAACGTGCCGCTAGCTGCAGCAGTCGTTGCTGCTGTTGCTGCTGCGGTGCGCACACGCACGACATAATCGCCCTGCGGTGCCGACCGCGGCATCGCCTTCAGCACACGACCACGATACTCGCACAACACGCAGCCCTGCGGAATGGCGCGGGTGCGGCGGACAAACAAGCCGAGGCCCGCGCTCGCGCCGATGCCTGACGGCCGCACTTCGAGAAAGCGGTGCTCGGCGGCGGCGGGGATGTAGCGCACCCACAGCGCCGCCTCGACGCGCAGCAGTGTCATGCCCAGGTGCTGATACTCGTCGCTGACGAGCAAATTGAGGCGAACCTGCGTGCGCATATTGTGTGTCGTGTACGTGTCCTCGGTGAAGCGCACGAGGCGACCCTCACGCAGCATGCGCACACACACCGCCTCGACCACGTACTCGTCCACGGCGCCGCCGAGCAGGTATGTCATGTCACGCGTCGACAGCGGCACGCCGATGCGCACACACATCTCGGCCACAACGCTGGCGGCGACATCGTAAAGCATGCATCTAGCGCAATGTGTCACACACACACACACACACGTGTGTACAAGTCTAATGTGTGTGTATATGTATGTCTATGTCTGCGCGGTCACTCGCTCTATCTATGTGTGCGTGTGTGTGTGTCAACGTCACCTTGTCCTGCAGCATGACAAGACACCACGTGTGCCGCAGGTGCATACACACACGTGTATATGCGTGTGTACGTGTGCTGCTTAGCGACACTCGTCACTACATACCTTCACGCACACACACACACACATATACGCAGAAGTGAATGTATGCACACGTTACAAGATGAGCACGACAGACATGAGCGTGCCAATGACCGAGAAGGCGATGCCGGTGACGATGAGAGCCCAGGCGAGGTAGTGGTCAACGGGCCCTGTCAGGTACGTGTGGGCGCGCTGCATGCACAGCGCAAACATGCCAGGAAACGTCATGCTCACCGTCGCGCTGAACAGCGCACCAAGCAATGACATGACGACCGCCACATCAGGCAGCCACACTGCCAGTATCGTGCACAGCACCGACAGCGCCACGCCGAGGCGGACGCGCGTCCCGTGCGGTATCTTGCTGCTCCGCTGCGCGTCCGCGGCGAGCATGTTGTACGCCGCCTGACGGCACGGAAAGATGCAAAAGACGTACGAGATGGCCGCGCTGAAGCAGCACAGCAGCTGACACGTTGTCATGAGCAAGTCCTGCCCGCTCGGGTACACGGCAAGAATGTTGCCGACCGCCAGCTGCGGGAACGTCAAGCTGCCAACGACGCCGAGGACGCCGTAGAAGGCCGAGATGACGAGCAGGGCCATCGTCATCGACAGCAGCACCTGCTGCCCGGTGCGGTCGTGCAAGTCCTTGATGACAGCCATGACGTTCGACTGCACCTCGTACGAGAAGAGGAAGATGGGGCCGACAAAGAAGTACGGCAGCAACCGCATCAGCAGCGGCGTCCGCGTCAGGAAACGCGGCAGCGTCGCAAAGAGCACGTCGAGCGGCGACGGCGACAGCAACGGCGGCGGTGTCGATGCTCTTGTCGCTGTCGCGTGCGCCGTGTGCCTCGTGCCGTGTCGTGTGACTGCCGTCGTCGTCGTCGTTGCCGACGTTGTCGTTGTTGTTGTCATTGCCGTTGCGGGAACAAAGTAACGATACGTAATGGCAGTAATGATGAAGATTGTGATGCAGTTGCTGATGAAGCCCTTGGTGCGCAGCGACGCCAGGCGCGAGTAGAACGTCAGCGGTGTAATGACGAGCATGGCAAGCAGCAGCACCAGGCTGCCGCCCGTCTCACTGCGCAGCCAGTGTGGCAGAAAGGTCGCCTGTCCGACCAGCACCGGCGTCACGCTGTCCTTGATGAAGCTGAGGTAGACAACGGCACCACCGAGGTTGTACAAGAAGAGTACACTGCGCAGTGTCAGGCGACCCTTGTGGCCGAGAAAGAAGCCAGCGACGTTTTCGTAGTCGTCCGTGTTGGCCGACACCGACGCCAGCGCGAGCACGCGCACCGACACGTACGAGATGACCACGCAGAACACCATGCTCGCGCACGCAAACGTCCACCCGCCGACGACGAACGCGAGCGGCAGTGCGAGCATGCTCGGCGTGGCGGCGGTGGTGATGAGGCTGAGGGCGCCCGACAGGACGCCGTCGCCGGGGCAGCACGACTCGAGCATCGACCCGCGCATCTCGGCGAAGCTGCCAAAGGTGTGGTTGTCGACGGTGCCAAAAAACATGCCCGCACTCGCGAACGGGTGACGCCAGTCAACGAAGCCGTCGTGGTGCTGCTCGTCGTCGTGCGTGTCGACGGCGAAGTGCTGTGGTGACGGCGGTGTCGCCTGCGGTGGCATGAGCGGGGCATGCTCGTCCATCGTGCGCTGCGTGTATGTGTATGTGTGTGTGTGTGTGTGTGTGTGTGTGTGCGTGTGTGTGTGTGTGTAGTGTAGTGTGTGTGTGTGTGTGTGTGTGTGTGTGTGTGTGTGTGTGTGGTTTGTAGACGATAACAAAAACACGACTAGCCAAGGCGCATACACATACACATACGTATGCAATCACACACACACACAGCGCACGCGTGTTTGCTTGTCTTCTGTGCGTATACATACACACACATATATATACAAATGCACATGCACATGCACACAGATAACGAGATACACACATGCTAGTCAAAGACGGGGTGTCCCTGACGCAGGTCGTCCTTGAAGTGACTGTACTGCTCGAAGCTCATGCGGCTGTCGGTGCCATACTTGGCCATCACGCGGTTCGCCGTGTCGTGCGTCTGACACACCCCCAGCGCGGCGAGCACGTGCTCGAGCTCGGGCAGCTCAATGTACCCGCTCTTACCACTGTCCCAGCGGCAGAACATGGCATAGTCGGACTTCTCATTCGCATCCTCGCGCAGAAAGAGCAACGGGCACATGCCGAGCAGCAGACCGACGGCGATGCCGACGGTGCCGCCGAGGTGGCCGGCAAAGAACACGCGGCGGTTTGTCAGCTGTGCCGCCGTGAGCGCCGGCAACTGACGGAACAGACGACGGGTGGCCTTGTCAATGAGGCCGTGTACTTGCATGCCAAACATGCCCGAGCAGATGTTGCCCATCGCCGCCGACGCGAGAATGGAGCAGTTGAGGTAGAAGCCGAGGGTGCTGTCGATGAGGTCGCCCGCGACGATCATCGTGGCATTGTCGAGGAAGCCAAAGCCAACAAACGGCAGGCCCGCCTGCACAGCGACAAGCAGCAAGCCCGACAGTGGCACACGGGCGTCCTGTGACGCCGCACTCGTGCTCGTCATGGTCATCGCCGTGTTTGCCGTCATTGTCGTCGTCGTCATCGCTGCACTGCTTGCGGTTGCGGCGGGTGTCGTTGCCAGTGTTGTTGTCGTCGGTGTCGTCACAGCCATCGTCGTCGACGTCGACGGCGTCACGACAGCTACACTCGATGACGACGACGACGGCGACGACGTTGCAGACACCTCCGCTGCAGACGACGGCAACGACGTGACATCCTTGTTGCTGCCAGTGCTGCCAGTGCTGCCGCCGTTCGCAAGCAACGTCGCACTGCCGCTACCGCCGCTGCCGCTGCCGCGTCGTCGCGCACTCTCACTGCGCTGCTTCAGCGCGCTCTCAAACCAGTGATCAAAATCTTTAGGCGAGATGCGGCGGTCCTTGTCAACATCGGCGCGCTCCACCTCCTGTGCGGCGCTCTCTTTGCCAAACCACTCCATCGCCCCGCCGGCCACCACCAGACGGCGTCGGCTCTGTGGCTCCAGTCGCGCCACCACCTCCATCAGTATGCGCGGGTCATTCTCGACGAGGCGTGCGAGCTTGTCGAGCTCGTCACTGGTCAGTGCTGCTGCTGCTGTTGTTGCTGTTGCTGTTGCTGTTGCTGACGAGGAGGAGGAGGCTGGCTGTGGTGACGTTGTCGTGTGCTGTCGTCGCCACGCGTGCGCCAGCGTCAGGGACGGCGCGGCGCTCGTCAGGCGCACACGACAGCGACGACGCAGCCAGCAGCAACTGCTGCTGCGCACATGCATTTCTGTTGTGTATGTGTCTGTGTGTGTGTGTATGTGTACACACACGCAAAAGGAACTAGCGAGTGAACATGTGCAGCAAGCAAACAAACATAACAATATACACACACACACACACACATACATACACATGTGCAATGCTGACGCGCTCTTGTGCGTACAAGTTATGGTGCTGCCGTTGCCGCGTCACGGCTCAGTGGGTCAGGCAGCGCGAGTGGCTGTCCCCACACCGTCACGCCCGCCTCGATGCACATGGTCAGCTGCTGCACCGCATCTGCGCTACCGTCGAGCTCGTACAGCTCGACAAGCTCACGGGCAAAGGTGTCGGTGAAGGACTGCATGTACGCATCGCGCGTACGCTGCGTGTGCGCTGCGGCCGTGGTGCTCGACATGCGTACGTGTATGTCAGTGCCGTGTGCGTGTGTGTGTGTAGTGGAGCTGCTACAACAACAACAAAGCAACAACAGGCAGGCATGACCATACGCACAAACGCATACATACACACACACATACACATGCACATTGCTTTGCACACAATACAGTCACAGACACACACACACGCACGTGGCAGCTACCAGTCCGTGACGGTGCCGACGAGGCGCAGCGGTGGTGTGAGGCGGACGCGTATAAAGTTATGAAACTTGTCACGACTCCGCCGCACCGCATCTGTGCCGCTGTCGCTCGTTGCCGTTGCTGCCTCTGTCGTGGCATGGTCGTGCTCTTGTTGCTGCTGTTGCTGCTGTTCTTGACGTCGTGCCTGCAGGGCCTCATTCCAGCGCTGCATCTCGACAAAGCGGGCAAACATGCTCGCCGTGTAGTGTGGTTGTGTGTTGTGTGTGGTGCCGAGTGTCATGTGCAGTGGTGTGCTGCTGTCCGTGTCGCCGTCGTTGTCGTCGTCATTGCTGCCGCATGTCCATTGCACGGTGCGCCACGTCAGCGCGTCAGCGTCCTTGTCGACGGCGCCGTCGTGCGGCGGCGCGCGTGACGGCGTGGCCGCACCTGCCGTGACGGGCACACCACACACCGCCACCCCACCACACATCGCCGCCCGGTCGAGCAGCAGCTCGCGCCACTCGACACACACACGCGCACCTCGTGACAGTCCCGTGTGGGTGTAGAAGTCACGGACACGCGCATCTGCAGCGTCACCCGCGCACGCGGCGGCGTACAACAAGGTAATGTGCAGCGACGAGGCGTGTGGGCGGTGTGCGGCGCCATCGAAGCGGTCGTCAAGGGCGCGTGCGACAGCAGAGCGCATAGCCGCAGCAGTAGCAGCAGTAGCAGTAGCAGCAGCAGTGGTAGCATCTGCCGTCGCCTTGTGTACAGCCATGTTGTGTGCTGCAGGGCGTCGTCGTGCTGCACCACCGCCCGCCAGCAGCCAGCCGCGCAGCCACGCACAGTGACCCGCGACGACGACGCCGTCTACACCGCAACGTGTCACACGCGCCCGCGCGCTCGTCTCTGCTTCTCTTGTGCCTGTCGCACACGCCGCCGCAGCAGCAGCAGCGTCGTTGCCGTCACGACGCCACCGCCATGGCAGCGCTGCTGCCGCATACGAGCTCAGCACACCACGCATACGCTGCCACAGTGACCGAGCAGCTCCGTCGTCCTCGTCGTCGGCGGCTACTGCGTGCACCTCGTCGCCGTCATGCTGCTGCTGCTGCTGTGACGACGGCTGCAGTAGCAGCGTGGCGAGCACACGCGTCACCGCGTCACGCACGGCGTGTGCCGTGTCCGCGTCCAGCTGTACAGCCACGACGCGGTGCGCACCTTGTCGCCGCCGTCCGCGCTGCTGTTCGTGTTGCGCCTGCTCGTGTGCCTCGTGCAAGACGGCAGACACGGCCGCGTCGACCGCCGCACGCGCGCCGGCGCGCTCGCCCAGCAGGGCAACAAGCAGCTGCGTCCGCGCGTCGGCCAGTGCATTGCCAAGCGACTCGACATCGAAGCAGCGCATAGCGCCACTGCCACCGCTGTCATCTGTCGCGTGCATGTGCGTGTCGCGTGCAGGCAATGCTGTTACCGTGGAAGCAACAGCAGCACTGCGACAAGGAGGAAGAGGCATGATGTGCGGCAACAGCTGCTGCACCAGCTGCGCGGGGGTGTACGCTGCCGCGTCACAGTGATGCACCGCCACCACTGCAGCAGCGTCGTCGTCGTTGTCGCCGTCGGCGTTGTTGTGATGGTGGTCGTGCAACAGCGGCGCGGCAAAGCGACGCTGCACGGCGTACAGCGCCCGCGCCGCCGCCACCTCGTCGCCGCACGCGAGCACGTCGTGCTGTGTACGCTGCATCACACGTCGCAGCAACGCGGCCGTGTCGCCGGCGGTGACGTAGACAATGTGCACACCATCGAGTGCGTGCAGCGGCGGCAGCAGTCGCCGCCACGCCGCGCGTGTCGCGCGCGACGCGTTGCACGCGTCAACGACGAGCAGACCGTGCACCACTGCCTCCTCATCCGCACCCGTTGCTGCTACGCTGTTGTCACGGCGATGACAACCACAGCGATTGCGCAGACGCGTGTATCGCACGACGTCGCGCACCGCGGCGCAGACGCGGTGATGCACCGCACTGCGCATACGTCGCTGCCTGTGTTGACTGAGGCTTGCCAGCATCGCTGCGGTGCTCATTGCTGCTGCTGTTGTTACTGTCGCTGTCGTTGCTGCTGCTGTTGCGGCTGCGTAGTGCTCACGCACCACCGCCGCGTGCACCGCGTCACGGGCGAGGTGCACCGCAAACGCGAAGCAGCACGGTGCTGCGGCGATGTCGCCTACACAGTGCGCAGACTGCGTCAAGCGATGCAGCAGCTCTCGCGTCAGCGTCGTCTTCCCTGCGCCTGGCAAGCCGCACATCAGCAGCACCGTCAGTGGACAGTGACGCACATCACCACCGCCATCGTCGTTGTGCTTGTCGGCGTTGTTGTTGTCGACAGCGACAGCGCCATCCTCTTCTTTTGCTGCTGCTGCTGCTGCTGCCTCTGCTTGCGCCCGTCGCCGCTCTGCTTCCGCCACAACATGTCGCGTCACGTCCGCCACCTCGTCGGCGGCCAGGCGCAGCAGCGTGGCGTATGCGTCGCCGACGCAGCTGTCCGCGTTGCGGTGTCGTCGACGACGGCGCGAGGCGGCGGCGAGGGCGGCAGCAAAGCGACGATGCAGTGCGTAGACACCGTCGCTGCGGCTGCGCTGCACAAGCGAGGCGGCGCCGTGCGCGTCGACGGCCCACGCGAGCAACGCGACATTGTACATGTACACGCGTGCGCGCAAGTGCGACGGCGAGGAGGGCGACGACAAGGACGACGACTGCTCGCCAGCGAGCACGCTGCGCAGTGTGCGCAACACGACGTAGCGTGTTGTCTTTGCCTTCACACGCACAGGCCGCACCCACGTGCAGTGTTGCTGTTGTTGTTGCTCGTCATCGTCACTGTCCTCGTCGCCGCTGCAGTACTCGTCCGTCGGCAGCTCGAGCAGCAGCACCAGACCCTCGCCCAGCACCGCCTCATCGTCATCGTCGTCGTCGTCGGCCACGTCATCGCCCGTGTCGCTTGTCACCTTCTTCTTGCTGCTGTCATTGTTATTGTTGTCATTGTTGTGCTTGTCGTGCTTGTCGCTGCTACGTGCAAACGCACAGTAGCGTGCATGCCACGGTCGCGTCGCACACAGCGCCGCAACGACGTCTGCGCTGCCCGTCATGCGCACCGCCGGCACGCACAACAAGCCCCACCGCGCCGTCACGCGCCGCAGCCGTGTCATGGGCAGCGTCTGCTCCTGCACACAGTGTGCCCGCTGCACCGACAGCGCCACGAGCACATCACGGTAGCGTGACGCACGCTCCGGCAGCGGGTGCGCGGCCGCGTCCTCGGCGGCCATGCACTCGCACGCCAGCGTCGCACGCCACGCATGCAGGTCGGCCGCGATGCGGCGCTGCTGTGTCGCCGTCAGCTGCGCATCACACACGCGCCGTGCCATGTCCACGTGCCGACCCGCCAGTGCGTGCTTGCTCATCAGCGAGAGCGTGACGCCGTCGTGTGAGAAGGCAATGACAACGAAGCCGGCCATCTTACGCAGCGCCCACACGGCACGACTGCGCTGCCACGTGGCGGGGTCGTGCACCCACGCCGTCGCCGCGTCGCCGTCACCGCTGCTGCTCACGTCTGCCACGTCAACAAACTTGTTCATGCCGCGCACAACAATAGCACCACTGTCGCCGTCAATCAGCAGACTGCGCGCACCACACGGCAGACCGCACACGTCCGTCTGACTGCCCTCGCGCACACACACAGACACAAAGGCGCCCGCCGGCCGCAGCACCGCACGACCGCGCGCAACGTACGACTGCAACACGGCCATGTCGACACACTCGCGCACGTCGGCGTCGTTGCCATCACCGTCACCGGTGTCGTTGCTCTTGTCGCGGCGATGGACAGTGACGCGACGCGGCACCTGCGCCTCACGCGCAAACAAGCAGCGCGCCAGCAGCGCATCCATTGTGTGTGTGTGTGTGTGTGTGTCTTGCTTCCGTACAGCAACGTGCAAGGCAACAGAGCAGTGTGGCACGTGTGCAGCAGCAACCCTCGCTGGGCGACCTGTGCATGTATGTTGTGCATAGCGTTGTCGTGCGCTACACGACACGCAACAGTCACACGTTAGCCTTGTATAGTTTACGCGAGGCACGTACACACAACACACAACACACACGTACACCGTGTGTCGTGTACGTCTCTCTTTGTATGTGTATGTGTTTGTGTGTGTGCACTCGTCCTTGTCGCCGCGACAGCGCGCTCGTTTGCTCTTCTTGTCGTGTACGTAGGCGCTACACACACAAACACACACATACACACAGACACACCTTGTACTTAGTTGCCCGCACACACACACACACACACACACACACGCTACTGTGCCTGGCAATTCTGTCCACCCGCGGCCTGGCCCGCGGCGTGACGTGCGGCACCCGCACCCATCATATTGTCCATCATGTTACCCATCATATCGTGCAGGTCGACCCCGTGCGCGCCGCCACGCCCCGCACCCGCCCCACCACGTTTGTTGTTGTTGTCATCATCGTCGTCGTCGTCGTCGTCGTCGCCGTCGCCCGCGGTGGCGGCCGCCTTGGCATACTCGAGCATCGTCGCACCAAACAGCACCGTCACCTCCTGCTCCGTCAGCCCCGCCGCCTTACCAACGGCGAGGATGCCGGCAAAGTTGCAGCGCACCGCCGCCTGCACAGCGGCGCGGGCAGCCATGCTATAGTGCAGCGTGACGTGCTCCTCCTGCGCGGCATCGTCGGTGGCGACGATGCACACGTCGACGTCACCGTCCTCGGGCAAGGGCGCGTCTGTCGAGGCCAGCAGCGTGGGCAGCAGTGCGTTCAGCTCGTGTGCGTAGTGCTCCGCGTCGTGCTCGCGTGCCAGTAACAACAGTCGCGCCGTAGGCACCGCATTGATCGACACAAGACGACGCCAGCCGCGATGGTGACGGCCGCTGCTGCTGCTGCTGCTGTCACTGTACTGCCTGGGCAGCTGCACGCGCACCTCGTCCGTCGCGTCGTGCACTTGCACAGCGGCAAACAGCTTCGTCTGCATGACGCACAACACGTGTGTATGTGTGTGTGTGTGTGTGTATGTATGTGTGTGTGTGTGTACGTGTGTGTGTAGAATGCTACGAGTCAAAGCGAAACATGACACGCACAACACGTTATGCACAGCCGCGCGTCACCTTGTCGTGTACGTACACACACACACACACGTGCATACATTGCACCTCATGCATCACGCGATGCATCTATGTCACGTGCCGGCGACGACGACGACGGTGGCGGTGTACGATCGTGACGTCGTTGCAGCACCGTCTGCACGAGTGCGTAGGCGCTGTCAGGTAGCATGTCACGCAGTCGCGGCCGACCATCATCGCGTGCACCATGCAGCAGCAGCAACACGACGCTGTCTACTTTGCCTGCAGCCGCCGCGTACTGCAGCGGTGTTGCTCGCGCACCGAGACCAAGTGTGTAGCAGCACGTACTGTTGCTACTGCCGCTAGCGTGAGCAGCAGCAGCAGCAGTGGTGGCGGCGTTGCTGTTGCTGTTGCTGTTGCCACGTCGCAGTCCCCACTCACGACGCTTGTACGTCACCCAGCCCACACCATGCAAGGCATCGCTGCTGCCAGGACGCTGCAGTGCGGCGTGCAGCTGCAGCGCCGTGCCCCAATACGCCACCGTGCACAAGTTTGCCTTGGCCACATCGACAGACGCGCAGTCGTCGTCATGGTCATCCTGGCCGCTGCTGCTGACGATGTTGTTGTTGTCGCCACTGCTTGTCGACGTCATCGTTGCACCTGTGACGTTGCCGTCATCGACTGCCGCACGCGCATCACTGACAGCAGCAGCAGCAGCTGTAGCTGTGGCGCCCGTCGCCCCGGCGGCGCGCATGGCGTCGCGCGTCGTCGCCAGGCCAGGCACGGCGTCATGCAAGAAGTGTTGTGCGAGGTGCAGCTGTCGGGCCAGTCGCGTGACGTGACGCTGCTCCTTCGCTGCCGTCAGCTGCATCGCCGCGGCACGGGCGGCGGCGGCGGCAGCGTCGCTGTCGTGGTCGTGTGCCGCCGCCGTGTCGCTGCCACGTCGTTCCTGTTGTTGCTGCTTTTGCTGCTGTCGTTGCTGCTCGTGTTGTTGTGTCTGCAACAGAGTACGCAAGGACGATAGGCGCACCGTATCGTACATTGCACCACCAAACACAATATGCGCAGGTGGAGGCGGTCGCGGCACGACGACAACAACGCCGCGGCGAGGAGCAGACGACGTCGCTGCTGTCGTCGTGGCAGTGCCGCCCTTGCTTGTCATCGTTGTTGTTGTTGTTGCAGTCGCCGTGGTCGCGGCATTGTGCCACGTACAACACATGAGCGGCGGCGGCGGTAGCGCTTGCGGGCCGTGCAACACGCCATATGCGCTTACGCGCCATGTTGTGTGTGTACGCAACGTCTGCGGCGATGGCTGCATATGCGTCGTGTAGTCGATGCGCGGTGGTGGTGGTGGTGGTGGTGGCGTTGTTTGTGTGTGTGCAGTGTCACGCGGCACGTCGCTGTTTGTCATTGTCGTTGCGGCTGCGGCGGCAGCAGTAGCAGC
This sequence comes from Trypanosomatidae sp. Fi-14, assembly GCA_023091115.2. Classification (NCBI taxonomy): domain Eukaryota; phylum Euglenozoa; class Kinetoplastea; order Trypanosomatida; family Trypanosomatidae; species Trypanosomatidae sp. Fi-14. Next base: position 154,819 of record JAKVQF020000967.1, on the reverse strand, counting down.
GCCGCTCGTGTCATCTTGCTGCGCAGGCTGCTGCTGCTGCTGCTGCTGCTCGTGTGCGCTGCTTGTCGTTGTCGTGTCAAGGGCAGCTGGCGGTGGCGGTGGCAGCACAACAGGCGGCACATATACAGCAGGTGGTGGTGGTGGTGCAGTCGTCGTCGCCGGCGTCGCCGTCACGACAGGCTGCGGCGGCAACAGCGGTAGCAGCGTAGGTAGCGACACATGAGCTGGCGCGGCAGCTGCAGCAGCTGTTGTCGTCGTCGTCGTGTTGCTGTTGCTGCTTCTGCTCGCTGGCGCTACTGTCGTATTGACGAGCTTTGGTACATACCACATTGCGTGCGTGCACACACACACACACACAACGCGCTTAAGCAAACAACAATGACAAGCACGACATGACAGCACTGACATGCATGCAGGCGCGCATGCACACGACTCTGTGCGCATACTGTTGTGCCAGTGTTTGTGTGTGTGTGTTTGTGTGTGTATGCCACAATAAACGAGCGCCGTTGTCACGGCAGCGGCTTCGCTTCCATCGCCACGTCCGCTGCCGCTGTCGTCGTCTCCGTGACGGCGGCGACGGGCGCGACGGGGTGTGCCGCCTGACCCTCCGTCGTCGTCGTTGTCCCTGCCACTGCATCAGCTACTACTGCTGCTGGTGCTAACGTTGCAGCGACGACTACGTTGTTGTTGTTGTTGGCGTCGTGCGCGACAGCCGCGTTGTCGTCGTCATCAGCAAACACCGACGCAAACTCGTCAGGCAGATGCACAGGGCTGACCTGATGCACGTGCGAGTGCGCCGTACGCGTGTTCTGTGGCACACGCTCCAGCAGCGTGGTGGTCGTCGGTGCAGCAGCGGCAACAGCAGCGGCAGCAGCGGCAGCGTTGTTGTTGTTGTTCGCTGCCGTTGTCCTCGTCGTCGCGACGTCATTGCCGGCGAGTGTGTGAAAGTGCACCTCGTCGTCCCCGTCGTCGCCCTCGTCGTCGCCGCCGTCATGGCGTGTGTGTGCGACATGGCTGTTGTTGTTGTACGCCATCCGTGTCGGCGACGGGGCGCTACGGCGTGTGCCGGGGCGCGTCGCACCACCACCACCCGACGCCTTTGCACTTGGTGGCAGCAGCGGCTGACGCGCCATTGTCGCTGTTGCCGTGTTGTTGTTGTTGTTGTTGTTGACGACAGCAGCGGCCTCCTCGCGGCTGGCGGCGGCACGCCGCAGCACAGCAAGAATGCGGCGTTGCGTGGCGCAGTGAAACTTGGCCGGGTGTACGTGGACGCGCGTGCCGACCGGCTGCCCCGGCGTCCCCTCGTACAACGTAATCACACGCCACACCGCCGCCGACGTCGCCTTCGGCAGCTGCGTGCCGAGGCGGTGCAGCTCATTCATGTGTGGCGGCGCGGCGCCGAGTTCGCGCACAAACAGGTCCTCCATGCGCAGCTCCATTGCACGGGCCGTGGCCGAGAAGGGCGAGTGTTGGCCATTGTACGCGTAGCAGTTGTCAACGACAAGGCGCATGTCGGCAATGAATTCACCCGCACTCGCATAGTCGTACTGCGTCAGCCGCTTCTCAATGAGGCCGAGGTACATGGGCCGGCGTACGTATTGTGTGTAGTCGGGCAGCGCGGAGGGGTTCGTTGCAAAGGTTTGTCGCTCGTCGAGCGCGCGCACCTCGCGCAGGATGCTGCGACAGCGGCTGTAGAAGAGCGTGTCGAGAAACGCGCACACCTCGGCTCGCTTGCGCGTCACACGCGCGAGCAGCTCACGTCGCCGCTGCTCCACCTCGCTCGCCGCGTTGCTGGCACGCGTCGCATACGTCATATGTGTATGTATGTGTGTATGTGCTGCGTTTGTATGCAAGTATGCAACGGTAAGCAGATCACACTAGCACATACACACACACACACACAGACACATAGGCACGCACATGTGTATGTGCGTATCGCATGCCTTACAGCAACGTCGTCGTGACCACGTCATGTGGCGGTGACGTGGTCCTTGACGACGGCAATGATGACGACGACGACGACGGCGGCTGTGATGGTGCAACGAGCAGCAGCCACAGCAGCCCACACACGAGCGCGCAGGCGACAATGGCACGCAGCAGACGCACGAGCAGCTGCTGTGCACGCGGAGCGGTGCGACGCCACCACACCAGCAGCCACGGCGGTGCCGTGGCCGCGGCCACGTACTGCGCACACTCGGGCAGCACCACCGCCGCGGGCGGTCTGCGCAGTCTACACAGCACATCATCTACATTGTTGTCCGTGTTATTGCATCTGTTGCTGTTACTGCCCTGCCGCCAGTGATTGGGGTAGAGGAACATGTCCGCGTACCACACAGTGCCGTCCACATCGCGGCAGTGTGTGCTGTTGGCGTCGTCACGTGCGCTGCAGCGGCGGCGCAGCGCTGCAGCAACAGCGGCAGCACACATACGACTGACGAGGCAAACAAGCTGACGAGTGCACAGGCAAGGTGCAGCATATAAACGTGTGTGTGTGTGTGTATGTGTGTGTGTGTGTGTGTGTGTGTGCACGCAAGCAAGCAAGCAAGCATGTGTATGCACAACAACAACACGCACACATTGTCACTGTGCACGTATATGCACACACACTTGTACAGTCAGACATCATCATCTATCGTCTGCACACGTCGTTACTTGTCTCTTGCCTTAGCCTTGCCTTACGCATCGTCACACACACACACATACACATACACACACACACACATACGCACACACACGCATGCAAATATGCGTATATACTAGATGCTGCCACACTCGACAAGGCCGGCGCGGTGTACGTCACGCGCCACCTCGTCGACGGCGCGCAGCACACACTCCGCCGCCTCGAGCGCACGGCGCTGTGCCGCCGCGGCTGCCACTGCTGCATCATCGCCGCCGCCGCCGTAGCCGCCGTCGTTGCCGTCATAGTCGCGAGCGCAGTGCGCTGCCGTCTGCGACACATACACACGCATCGCCGTCATCGCACGCGACAGCATCGACGCTGCGACGGTGCCCTTGCGTGCTGCGTGTGCCATGTGCAGCAGCACCACCGCAAGCGAGTGCAACAGGTAGGCCGGCGAAAGACGCGCGCGGTCGTCGCGCGTGTGCGGCACGCTCGCGAGCGTAGCGTCATCGTCGTCATGACTGCTGATGTTGTCCTGGTCGTGCGCACTGTGCGTCTGCTGCTGCTGTCGCAGCAGCAGCTCCTCGTACGTGCTGAAGAGCACACGCACGTCAACGTGGCAGTCGCGCAGCAGCAGACGGACCACGGCGCGACTGCCGCCGGGAGTGCGCCGTGCGTGGTACGCCTCCAGCCAGTGCACCACATAGACAAGAGGGAATGCCATGTTGGGTGCGTAGTAGCGCTGCAGCAGCCGCCGCGTCGTGTCTGCCACGACCGCGTCATGCTCGTCGTCATTGCTGTCGTCATTGCTGTTTTTGTTGTTGTCAATGTCGTCGGCGAGCTGTGTGTACACACGCGCGACACACGCCGCGTACGCCGCCGCATCACTCACGTGCGTCGCCGCCAGCACGTCGAGCTGCACCTCGGCGCCACCAAAGCGTGTGTACATGCCGGCGAGCTGCAGCAGCTCACTGGCGTCGCACAGCGTGTCGCGCAGCTGGCACAGGTGCTCCTGTGCCATGGCACGCTCGCTGCGCACGCGGCCGTCTGCCATGCGCCAGCGCCGCTCGAGCTGCGGCAGCTGCGAGTGTACAAAGCCGTCGACCATGTCACACAGACGCTGCTGCGCGTGCAACAGCGCCAGGCGTTGCTCCATCTGTGCCAGCTGCGACGACAGCGATGACGACGACGCCGTGGTCGTGGCGACGGCGTGTCGCGCAGAGGCCACCGCCTCGACGAGGCAGCGACGGCGATAGGCCAGCCGCTCCTCGCTCGGCACGTGCGGCAGCGGCGCCTGTGCGAGCGCGAGGCTGTGCTCCGCGGCGGCGCTGTCGTCGCCCTTGCGGCAGCGCAGGTAGCGAGCGTAGACGTCCGCCAGCGTCGTCGTCGCGTGCTGCGCGAGGTAGCGGTGCAGGTGTGGTGAGGCGGCTGCGACGAGGGCGGCGCGTAGGTGCCGCGTCACCGCCGCGTCCTCGCGAGGGGCGGCGAGCCAGTCGAGCAGGTGCAGGTGCGCCACCACATCGTCCGGCTCAATGCGCCACAGTGTGCCCGAGGTGTGTGCGTCGCCAAGCAGCCGCTCCGCCGCCGCGCGGTGTGTCTGCCATGCGCGCTCCACAATCGACACGACGAGGGCAAGCAGCTGCATCTTGCGTACATATGTCGCCACCAACACATCGCCGCCGCCGCCGCCGTCACGCACCGCACCGCGTGCACGCACGTCGCAAGCCTCCTCGTTGGCCATGTCGCCCCCGTCGGCCGCCGCCGCCGCCGCCGCCGCTGCGCGCGCGTCCGCCTCGTACAGCGGCAGACACGCGTCCGTCGCGTCGAGCTGGCGGGCCGCGTGCAGCAGCAGCCGCACCGCCGCCTCCTCGTGCTGGCGCGCGCACAACTGCTGACAAACAGCCTGCAACGCCCCAGACGCACTGCAGGCCGCCGCCTGTGGGGCCACCTGCGCCACCCACTCCGCCACACGCGACGGCGTCGCGTCGTGCGCGAGCAGGCTGTCCGCCAGCTGCAGCAACTCGTCGCGTGCGACGAGCGCGTGGACGTCGTCGCTGCTGAACACGTACGCACAATGCTGCTGCAGCGCACGGAAGGCACGCAACTGGGCCGCGCTCACGGCAGACAGGCCCATCGTTGTCGTGGCGCCGCCGTCGACGTTGCTGCTGTTGCTGCTGCTGTTGCTGTTGCAGCCAACGTCACCACCGAGCAGCGGCGCAGACAAGACGAGGTGTGTGAGGCAGCGGCCGAGACGCTGTGCTGCTGCCGCGTCACGAACGAGCAGGCCAAACGTCAGTCGCTCCTCTTCCGCGGGCAGCACGACGTGGCGCGTGTGACGCAGCAGCGTGGCCAATTGCTGCGCACGTGACGCGAGCGTCAGGGCGGCGTGCAGGGCGGTTGCGTGCACGCTGTGCACATACTCGCTCGTCAGCTCCGCCTCGGCGGCGAGTGTGAGCACAACACGACCACGTTGCCACGTGACACTGCAGTATGGCTGCACAGCGCGGCCACCCACGCCGCTCGTCGTGTACACATCCGTCGGCCACGCCGCTGCCGCTGCTGATGCAGCGCTGTCATAGTCGTTACTGCGGTAGCCATACGCACCACCACCGCGACTGTTGTTGCTGTTGGTGTCAGCAGCAACGATGACACTGCTGTCGACACCTGCGTGTACGTCGCCATACGCCTCGTCGACGACACGCGGTACAAAACGCAGCAGCAGCGTCAGCGCCGCCTCGACAACAGCCAATCGCGAGGCAGACACGGCACCTATGGCCTCATCCCACACCGCATAGCACGCACGCGCCGTATACAGCAGCACCGCCTGCACCAGCGGCGACATCGCCAGTGTCACTTGTCGCCGTGCAGCAGCGCCACCGGCGGTGGTGGCCGCAGTTGCCGTCGTGACGTTGTTGCCGCCGCTGCTCGTCGTCATCGTGTCGCGCTCGACGGTGAGCTGCGTCAGGCCGCGCAGCAGCTCGCGTGCGGCACGGCGGACGACAACCGCGTCACCACACGCCACCGTCGCGCTCAGCTGCTCGAGCGTCAGCGGTGACGACGCGGAGAAGGTGCCGCCTGTCGCTGCAGCAGCGGCGGCTGCTTGTGCACGTCGCGCCGACAAGCTCATCGCCTCGAGCGCATGTGCATCGACAACACCGTCGGCGGTGTCGTCCTCGCAGCCGACGCGGTGTGCACCGGCCGCAATCTGCAGCAGCATACACGCATAGTCGGCAGTGCTGTACGCCGCTGCAAAGGCGCGCAGCAGTGCTGCACGAGTAGCACGGGCAGCAGCACCAGCAGCACTGCTACTGCCAATGCTGCCGCTGCCACTACACGCAAGGATGCCGTACAGTGTGTCGACAGGGCGGCACTGCGCATACGCGGTGAGGCCGTGGCGATGTACAACGACAAAGCGCGGCGGTGGGTGTGTCAGCTGTGCGCATAGCTCGTTTGCGGGTCGCGGCCGCGCGTCGGGCAGCCGCGCCATTGCATCGACGCGTACAATGCGCGACGAAGGCGTGTGCAGCGACGTCGCTACACAACACGCCGCTGTCGTCGCAGCAGCAGCAGCATTGCTGTTGTATTGTTGTTGCTGCTGCTGCGCTCGTCGTTGTTGCTGTTGCTGCTGTCGTGTTGGTGGCTCGATGATCGCCGTCGGCATCGTCACGGCAGTGAGCTCGTCGGGCAGCACCGTGTTGCTGTTGCCGCTGTTGCCATCGTCGCCGCCAACATTGTTGCTGCTGCCATTGTTGCTGTGCGCCAGCAGCATGGCCGTGTCCGTTGCGAGGCAGACGTGGACGACGTGCTCGGCGGGCAGTGTGGCGCGCACGCAGCTGTGCAGCACCATGTTGCTGCTGCCCCCACCACCGCTGCCGTCACCGTCGTACGCGGTGAACAGGTCGAGCTGGCGGTAGCGCAGCTGATCGCCATTGCTGGCAACGGCGACGAGTGTGCAGCCGTCAACGTCGGCGTCAATGACAAAGAGCCGCGACAGCGTCACGGCCTCGTCGACGGCGTGCGCTGCCGCCACCGCAGGCAGTGGTCCGGGTGGCGGCAGCGTCTGCAGCAGCCGCAGGCCGTCCCTTGTCATGCCCCACACGGCCACGCTGCTGCGCTCATCGAGGGCGTAGAGCAGCTTGCGTGCGCTGTCGACGGCGAGGTCGCGAAGGGCCGCGCACGGGCCCGCCCACGTCTGCCGCAGCGTGCGCGCGAGCGCGGCGAGGGGGCTGAGCAGCGCACGTTGCGCGAAGCCGCACGCGGCGCTGTAGCACACGAGTCGCATGCGCGGTACGAGCAGTGCGCTGCCGCCGTGGTAGACCACCTCGTACACGCCGCCGTCGGCGCCGGCGCAGAAGATGCGGCCGGCGTCAACGTCGCCGACGATGCGCGTCAGCAACGTCTGCTGTGTCGCAACGCTGTAGCCAAGGTTAACAATGTGCAGCGGTGAGGACATGGCAGCAGTGGCAGCAGCTACGCTCTTGTCATCGTTGTTATTGCTGGCGCTGGCGGCAGTGCCGTCCTTGTCGTGCTGCTCGGGCATGCACAAGCCAAGCAGCAGACACATGCTCGCCGTCGCAACAGGCAGCACATATGTCACGTGTGGCGCAAAGACACCACTGCGCGGCCGCACAGGCGTGCCCACGGCAATGATCAGCTCGGGCACGTCCGCGTACACACACAGCTCACGCTGCGTGCGGTAGTCCCAGACGAGCAGCTTGTGGTCCACCGTCACCCACACACGCGACAGGGCCGCAAAGACACCGACGAGGCTGCTGTAGCGCATTGTTCGCCACACCGTCAGCACCTCCGCAGGCCACGCCACATCACCGAGCAGCAGCACATCGGGCAGTGCACAGCGACACTCGGGCGGTGTGCTCAGCGCCGCCGCACTTGCGGGCAGACAGACGCAGCACGCACCATCACCACCACCACCTGCTCCTACTGCTGCGGCCACCGACGACGACGACAGCGACGACGATGTCAGCGGCGAGCGACGACGACGCTGACTATGCCCCGCCGCGGCCACCTCGCTGACAACCACGTCCTCTGCCATCGCCATGGCACCACGATCGAGCAACCCCGCTGTGCACAGCGACATCGTCACGTGCGTGCGTGTGTGTGTATATATGTATGTGTGTGTGTGTGTGTTTATGTGTGTGTGTGTGTATGTGTGTGTATACACGACTATGACACGTGTACAAAGAGCAAGCACAGGCACGTGTGCAAACATACGCACAAGGTCAACATGCACGTGTATGTGTCGTCTGTTGCACATGTATGCCAATACGCAAACACGCACGTCAAGCAGGTACAAGTACAGTGACTATGTCAAATATACACACACGCACACAGCGTGGCTGCTGCCTATATATGTGTATGTATGTGTATGTGTGTGTGTGTGTGTGTGTGTGTATGTTGTTCTTTGTGTGCGCGCTATGATGCACTCGAGTCCGAGTCGCTGACGAGGAGGTAGGCAAACTTGCTCGGATGTGACGCCGACGTCACGGCAGTAGCGGCCGCAGTTGCAGCAGTCGGCGCCGCGTCGTCGTGTGCTTGATGCTGCTGCTGCGCGGGTGACGACAGCGTCACACGCTGCCGCGTCGTCATCGACGGCGGCGGCGACGAGGAGGCACGCGAGGACGGCAGCGGTGGTGCTGGTGGTGATGGCGGCAGCAAGGAGGAGACAGACGTCGACAACAGTGGCGTCTGCTGTGCTGCTCTTCTTGTTGTCGGCGACTGCGTCATCGCTTGCACGCGTCGCGGCAGGTGACGTGGCGGCGGTGGTGGTGGTGCTGTCGCTGCTGCCACATCGGCGTCACTCGCGGTCGTGTGTTGCACAGTCAGACGTCGGCGCCGGCGATGGCGATGTACGCGCGCGACCTTGCTGTTGTTGCTGCTGCTGTTCACCGCGTCGACACCGTCAGTCGTGTCGCTGCGCACGTCGGCGTCAGCGCATGGCTGTCTGTCACGAGGCAGTCGTGCGTGTGCACGTGTGCTTCGCACTGCTGCCGTCATGTCGATATGCACGTCCTTGGCGGCAGTGCTGCTGCTAGTGCTGGTGCTGGTGCTGGTGCTGCGATGGTGTGCAGAAGTGACGTGTGTGCCTTGTGGCGGCAGCGGCGGCACATCGCCCAGCAGCCCATCCGACAAGGCAACGCTCCTCTTGTCTGCGGCACGGCATCGCTTGTCATCGCTGTCGCTGCCGTTGCAATCGTCGCCGTGTGCTGCGTCGGCTGCCGTGGCGCTTGTTGCCGCCGCCGCACTGAGTGCGACAAGGCAACTGTGTACTGCCGCTGCACACGCCGCCGCGTCAAACGACAGCGTCACCGTCAGCGATTGCACGACGTCGTGCACAACGAGCACCGTCGACGCTGCAACAGGACGTGGCATGACGTGGCTGCCTGCACAGCAGCTGCTGTTGTTGTCCGCGTCCGCGTGCTGCGTTGACGACGACGGCGGTGTCGATGACGGCGGCGCCGTCACGCGACAGCGATGCAAAGGCAGCACACAAACGCAGCTACCGTCCTCGCGCCGTCGTACGGTGACGTGTCGCTGTGTCAGCACCAGCGACACGCAACGCAACATCGTCGTCGTCGTCGCACCATCCACACTACTGCCTTGCGTGACGGTGGCGTGTACGCCGTCAGCAAAGACAACGCGCCGCGCACAACAAAGCACACGCCGCACACTCGCCTGCACCACGTCATCGCCGCCGCCATCGTTGTCGCCTTGTGCGGCGTCTGCGACTGCCGTCGTCGGTGTCGTCTGTGTAGCAACGCTCGTCGTCGCTCGCGCCACGTCACATGCTGCTTCTGTTGCGTTGGTCGTGTCGGCTGCACGCACCGTCACCTCGGCAAGCTGCTGCTGCTGCTGTTGTTGCTCATCGACTGCGTTTGTAGTGGCGGTGGCAGCAACAGCTGCAGGCTTGTCGTGTGCTGCGCTCGTTGCGCGCTGCTGCTGCTGCTGCTGCTCGTGCGCCAAGACAACGCTACGCAGTGTTACTGCGGCTCGGGTGCGCCGTGCTGCCCTTGACAGCGCCGTCATCGCGGCGGCCTTGTCGTCGTCGACACTGTGCTTGTCCTTGTCATCATGCAGCAGCAGTGACAGTGGCGATGATGGTGGCGGTGGTGGTGGCGCGTGACGCAGCTGCGCAATGAGCGCGTCATACACGTCTGCAGCTCGTGGCTGCATGTCAGGCAGCCAGCCGTAGCTAATCGCAACGGCGGCGCGTGGCCCGAGCGTGTAGGCGAGCTCGCGCTCTGCTTGTGTCACGGCTGCCCCGTCAATGACCTCGACGCTGCTGCCCACAACGGCGAGCACCATGACGCGGTGGTGCGGATGCTGCGTCAGCGGGTTACCGCGCAGACGCACATTGCGCAGTGACACCTGTCGCGTCAGGCCACGCAAGTTGCGCAGCGCGTTGCGGCGCACGTCGAGGTGAACAAGGTACGGGTGCGTGCCCATGTGCTCGAGCGTGCTGAGCGCATTGTCGGCGAGCTGTATGGCGACAAGGTTGTACGACGACGACAGCTCCTTCAGCCCCGCCAACGACGTGATGCCGCGACCGGGCAAGTCGAGCCGATGATAAAGCATGCGAGATGTGACGTGACGTGTGTGTGTGTGTGTGTGTGTGCACACATAGAGTGTACTACAGCACATCGTCATGCAGGCAATAGACACACACATCACGACACACAAAGCATATATACACTCGCACACGTATGCACGCGTGCAGTGTACACAGACACACACATATGTACACGTATATACATACATACACACACACACATGTGCATCGCACGGCGCCGTGCGCTGGCCCTCTCGTCCACCTGTTACGTTACACACACATACTGTGCCACCACAACATGCACACAGACACACACATCGTCGCTGGCCCGTGTGCGCGTGCACACTTTGTTGTTGTTCGTTCGTTTACGCACCTTACGCTTACGCTGCTTCACACCGCACATGCTTGTCATCTTACCTTGTCACTTACACAGACACACACACACACACAGACACGCATGCACTAGTCCTCGTCACGTGCCTGATCGGGACGCATCTTTGGCCCGCCAGCCTGCTTCGCGACAATGATCTGGTTGACCGAGAGCACCGTGAGGGCGGCGTCGGTGGCGAGGCGAATGGCCCAGTGCTTCGTCAGCAGCGGCTCGACAATGCGCGCGTGCAGCGCGTCAACGGTGGTGCCGTCGTCAATGTTGACGCCTTGGTGACACTTGCCCGCGTAGTGCTCCGCCTCGAGCTGCGTGACCATGTCAGTGCCATTGTAGCCACTCATCTCGGCCAGCGTACGCGCCACCACCTCGAAGCTGGCTGCGTACTTGCGCACGGCGTACTGGTCAAGGCCCGGGTTGGCCTCCGCGTAGCGCGTCAGCTCCTTCTGCAGCTCCATCTCGACGGCACCGGCACCCGCAACGAGGCGGCGGTCGCGCGTCAGCGCCTTGTACACGTTGACGCCATCGTCAATGGCGCGCTCGACGTCGTCGAGCACATTCTCCGTCGCGCCGCGCACGACGAGCGTCGACAGCCGCGAGTCGTCGGTGTCTTGCGCAAACACAGTAATGTGCTTGCCGCCCATGTCCATCACGTCGACGTGGTCGCACGCGCCCAGGTCCTCGACGGTGGGCGCGTCGAGGCGGTTCATCGCACGCGCCCCCACAGCGGCACACAAGCGACGCAGCTCAAACTTGGACGGCACACGCACCGCCATCATGCCGGCGCGGTTGAGGAAGTGCAGGGCGAGGTCGCCAAAGGTCGAGTTCGACACCACCACCGTGCAGCCGCTCTGTTGTATGCTGCGCACAATGCCCTCCATAATGTCCTCCTCCTTGCGCGAGAACTGCATGAGCTCGTCGGCGCTCTCGATGAGCGCCGTGCCCTTGGTCTCGAGCGAGGGCACGTCGACGGCGCAGTTGTACACCGCCACCTTTGCGTGCGTCAGGTGCTTGACGGTGCTCTCCGTGCTGCGGCCAATGACGAAGCCGTGCACGAGCTGCGAGGCCAGCACCGAGGCGCCGTCGAGCTTGACGACGCGGACATTGTCGACGTTAAACGCGCGCACGTCCGTCGGGCACGCGTTGATGCACGCATCGACGACGAGGCCGGCGAGGAAGTCTTCGTTGCCGTACTGCTTCGACGCAATAGCGGTGCGTACGGCGTCGATGACGTGCTCCTTGACAAGGCAGTCCTCGACGCTGCAGGCGACCATCGTGTCGAGCATGTCGAGCGCCGCCTTGCTCGCCTTCTTGTAGCCCTCGATGATGTCGCTCGGGTGCAGGCCCATGCGCACGAGCGCCTCGGCCTGCGACAGCAGCTCGCCTGCGAGGGTGACGACCAAGTTGGTGCCATCACCCACCTCCTCCTGCATCGCGTTCGCCGCCTGCACGAGCAGCTTTGCCGCCGGGTGCTCGACCTCGACCTCGCGCAAGATCGTCGCGGCGTCGTGCGTGACAAACAGCTTGTTCAGGCTGTTGATGACCATCTTGCACAGGCCATACGGGCCCATCGAGCTACGCGTGATCTTGCTCAGCTCACGGCATGCCTGTATGTTCTTCACGACCGGGTCGTCGACAAGTGTGCTGCCATCCTTCAGCATCGACTGCGGGCCAACGTGCATAAACGACATGGTGCCAACAACGACAATGTCGAGTCAACCTGTACGCAAGTATGCAACGAGCAACAAGGCGACTGCGCAAAACAGACACGTATGCGTGCGTGTGTGTGTGAATGACTACAGCATTGCAAGCAAGCAACAAATGCATACGTGCATAAATGTGTGTCTGTGTGTGTGTGTCTGTAAGCGTGTGTTGCCAACGTGACGCATGTGGTGTGTGTGTGTGCACACATGTGCTGTTACTGCTCCGTCACCGCACACACACACACATGTGTGCACTTACTGTGTTAGTCGTTTACACGCACACGCACAACACCCGCTGCGGCGGCGGCGCGGTTGTGCTGCACTATGCACTGCGCGCGGCGGCAGCCTTCTTGCTGCCGCTGCTGCGCGTGCGCCGCGCCTTGTGTGCTGGCAATGTAGCAGCAGCAGCAGCGGTGGCGCTGTCGTCATCGTTGCCGTTGTTGCGCGTGTCCGTCACCACCGCCGTCAACTCGTCGACCTTCTTCTCCTCGTCGTCCTTGTCGCCCGTCTGCTCTGCCTCGGCAGTCACCGTAGGTGTCGCCTTGACCGCAGGGAAGCGAAACACATGCGCAAAGATGGGCAGGCCGGCGCGCTGACCCTTGCCGTTGGTGCCCGCGACGCGAATGTGCAGCACGTGGGCAAGCTTCGTGCCCTGCGGGTGCTGTGTGAAGCTGCGCACAAACGTCCGCACATTCTCCTCAAGCTGCGCCGCCGACAAGCCCGTGTGGCCGATGCGGCAGGCCACCGCATTCTGCCCCCGCCGCGACACCACCACCGTCCGCATCGCGTCGTGCAGCGCGGCGGCGAAGCTGGCGCGCTTGGCAACCCACACGGGCAGCCGGTGATGGCCCAGGAACTCGCCCGAGAGCTGCGGCGGATACTTGCGCACGGCGTAGACGACCACGTCATCGTAGCTGCGCGCAAACGCGCGTACGGCGACCGGCTCGCGCACCTTGGCGGCGAACTTGTGCGCGTCCATCACGCGACGCACACGCGCCGCGGCGGCGTCGCCGGCCTCGACGAGGGCCTGCACCTTGTCCTTGAACGCGCGCTGCGGGGGCGGTGTAATGACGCAGACGCTGCCGTGCACGACGGCGTGCGGCACGAGGACATACAGCGGCACACGATGGGCCTCCGGTGAGGCCAGGAAGGCCAGCTCGACGTCAATGTCGACCGTTGCCTCGCCGCCGAGCGAGGGTGGGGGCGGGGCGAACAGCTGCGCGACGTCATCGTCGTCGTCGTTGCCACTGCCGCGCTTGCGCTTCTTGCCTGCCGCTGCTGCCGTCTTCTCCTTGTCGCCGTGTGCGGCTGCTGGTGGTGCACGCAGAAACGTGCAGATCTTTTGCACCGCCTCGGCAACGTTGACCAGAGGTACGTCCATGACTGACTACACACAAGCACACACACACACACGCAGGCAAGCAGGCAAGCAACGTGCCGACAAGCGTGCCAACAAGTGACACGTCATGCACATACCTATTGCATGTAGGGCACGTTGTATATACACACATACACATACAAACACCACGTTATGTTGCTAAACGCACACGCACACGTTATCACGCTACCTTTGCGATCATGCCCATGGGTGGTGCCACGACGACCAGCGGTGTCGTGTGCGCGATGCGTGTTTGCGCGTCGACCACGGGCAAAAGGCGTAGCGTACCACACGCAAACACCACATCGCCACGCGCCACGCCGCGCTGCACCAGCGTCGCACTCGCGCCAACGCAGCGCAGTGTCACCGTCTGACCGGCCGACTCACCACCGCCGCCGCCGCCGCAGCTGCCCTTGTCGTCGCCGTTGGTGTCCGTGTCGGCGACAAACAACGTCAGCAGCACCTCGCTGTCGCCGCTGTCGCCGCTGTCGTCGGCTTGTGCGTACAACACATCGACCTCGAGCACAGTGCCGACGAGCGTCATGTTACTCATTGCGTGCGTGCATGGCGCGACGTCGACTGTCGTCCACGACACCGTCGCCTCGCGCGTGCTAAACGGCGACGTCATGGACAAGTCTACCGGGCTCGGTATGTACACCGGCAGCGAGGACAGCGCGTCGTGCGTGCTGTTGTTGCTGTTGTGCCGGTTCGCCGCAGCGTCGAGCTGCAGCGGCAGCTTTGTGTTGTGCTTCGACTTGCTGTGCATGCGCAGTGCGCGATACGTGGCGAAGCTGCGGTCGCACTGCTCGCACACATGTCGCGTTGCCGCCGCCGTCGCAGCAGCAGCCGCAGCAGCGTCACCGTAGGCGTCAGCTGTGCCACTAGCAAACGGCATGCTACTCGCGGCGGCGGACATGCTGGCGTCTGCGCTGCCGTCCTGCGCGCCGCCAACGACCACGCCGGGGTGCAGTGGCGCACCCGTCTCGCTCAGGAACGGGCTGGCAGGGAAGCTGGCGCTTGGTGCACCGCTCACATTCGCCGTGGCGGCTGCCGCGCTTGTCGACGACGACGCACTCGCAAAGGGCGACGTGACGGCCGCTGTGCTGTTGTCGCTTGTGGTGGCGGTGGTGGCGGCGGCGGCCTGCGCAAAGGGCGATGTGGCTGTCGCGGCAAACAGCATGGGGTTGGCAAAGGGTGACGCAAACGGCACGGTGGCGGCTGCCGCGGCCGCGGTGGCGGGTGCAGCGCCTGCTTGCCCGCGCTGTTGTTGCTGTGCGGCTGCTGCTGCTGCTGCTGCTGGCTGCTGGCCAAACATGGGCAGCTGGCCGTACGGCGACTGCGGCGTTGCCGAGGCGACAGCGGCTGCCGTCAACGACGCCGCTGCCGCGTAGCGGCTGTGCATGGCGGCGGCGGACGCGGGCGACAGCGTCGTGCTGCCGCTGAACAGGTTGTTGTTCGGCACCGCCACCGGCTCGCCCGGGCGCGCCGCAAACACCTTCATCACCATCGAGCTGTGCACAAAGGTGTTGCCCAGGCGCTGCACACCGACCTTGTCCCACATGGCGAGCATCTCGTCCATGACGTCGGCGGCGACGTCGCGGTCAGGCGAGTGCAGCGGCTTCGGTGCTGGGCGCAAATGACGCGGCAGTCGCCGCTCGCTGCTAGCTGTCGCCGTCGCAGAAGTGGTGCTACTGCTGCTGCTGCTGCTGCCGTCGCTGTTCGCTGCAGTTGCGGTTGCCGTCGTAGCGTTGCTGCCGTCCGTCGTGCTTGTTGCAGCCGCCGTTGCTGCTGGTGCGACGCTGGCGGGCCCTGGTCCCGCACCCACCTCCACAGTGGCCTCATCATTGTGTGCCTGCTTGACGTGCAGCTTGGCCGCCAGCTCGAGGCGAAACGCCTTCTTGCACACGCTGCAGTGAAAGCGCTTGTCACTGACCGCACTCGCCGTCGGCGATGACTGTGTTGCTGCTGCTGGCGATGCCGCGCTTGTGGTGTCAATGGCAGTCGCAGCAGCAGCAGCAGATGTTGCCGTAGTGGCTTGTGTGCGGCAAGGCATACGCAGCGCCAGCATTGCCGCCACCCCAGCTGCAACACCATCCGCCACGACCATGCCGCCGTAGCAATGCGCACGTGTGCGCATCGGCACCGTCACAGGCAACGCACACACACCGCGTCGTGCATGCACACTCGCGCCGATGCTGCCACTGCCACAACCACAACTGCACACACCCACTGCCGCTACCCCTGCTGTCGCTGTAACGACACCTGCATGCACCAAGCCTCGCTGCCATCGTGACACACGCACACGCAACGCCATCGTCGCTCTTGTGCATACAAACAGACACTTGCTACAGCGCAACACAAAAGCACATGCACTTTGCCATACACGCACGCGCAACATTGACGCATGTACACAAGCAGTCGTCTGTATGCTTTTTGTGTTTGTTTGTTGTGTGTGTGTGTGTGACGGCAAGACAACGTACAGCACTAGGCAAACGTTGCAATGCGCACAATCGAGCCAAACTCGTCCGACACGACGAGGCTCGTGGTGCTAAAGTACGTCATGTGCACTTGTATGTAGCGCGGTCGGTGTATCAGCTTTGACGCCACGTGCACCACATCACCCTCGCGCAACGTGCTTGCGCAGTACGACACCGTCGCGACACCGCTGCAGCGAAGCGTGTACGCCTCTTGCGCCAGCAGCCGTTCCTGTGACGCCGTCGTGGCGGCAGCGGCTGCTGCTGCTGCTGCAGGCACGCCACACTCGGTCAACAACAGACGACATGTCCACACGGGCCGGCCCTGCAGTATGCCGCGTGCGGGGCTGTGCACGACGCCGACGCAGCAGTGCAGCGAGCGCTGACCGATGAAGGGCTGCAACAGCAGCCGCTGCGTCATCTACGCACATACACATATACACGTATACACGTACATATGCATACATACAAGGCAACATGTGTATATATTAGCACATGTGCGCACACGCACACACACAACGTTCGTCAGATTTGTGCATGTGTGCATGACTTGTACACGTTTGCGTTCATCAAGTCACTGCATCGCCGCTTTGTCCTTTGCCGCACATGTGTCTTGCGTGTCGTGTTGCTGCGACAGCAGTACACGCACACTTGCACACACACTCACGCACACATGTGAAGTCATAGTCTCATTTGCCATACTGTCACCGCCACACTTTTCATCGTCACACGCACACACATACACAAGCTGGTGCCATTGTGCAGCCCACACATTGACCGCCTGCTCATTTGCTTACGTGTATTTATACATGCGAGAACGAAGCAGGCGCGAGTACGACGCGCACCCGACCCCGCACCACACACACACACACACATTCACATACACGCCACGCCTCGCCTCACTTTGCGTTGTGCTCGCTTCTTGTAGAGCCCATATGACGCAACACAAACGCACACGGTCGAGCACGCGAGGCAGTGCAATGCGTGCAAATACTACGCAACACACACACAAATGCACAAACATGCACACACAAGTGCCTACTTACGACACCATTTCACCCTCATTGCACTCTCGCCTCACTATGCTGCCGTCCTTCTCCTCTCTTTTTTTCGCATGCGCGCGGTGCGCGTCACCTGTTATGTTGCTGCTTACACACACACACACACACGCACACACATACACATACACATACATACATCCGTGTATTTGCTCTTTTGCCGCGCGTACACACGTGTTTGTGTGCTTGCACGTAGCTGTCCCCTACAAGTCGTCCTTGGCCTCCGCCTCGGCGCTGTCGCTGCTCGCCTGCGTCGCATTGCTGGCCTTGTCGGCCGCCTTGTCTGCCGTGTCGGTGGCATCGCTTGTCAGACGCGTTGCGTGCGTCGCGTGGGTGCGCACAAAGTCAACAAGCGACTGCTCCGAGCGGTCACCCGAGTACACGATGGGGCTCTGGTTGGCTGGCACAAAGTACAGCGTAGGGAAGCCCTCGACGGTGAAGTGCTTCGAGTCAACGTCGTTCTCGGTGACGTCAAACTTGCCAATGAGCAAGTGCTCGCTGCCCTCGAAGCGCTTCGCGACTGCGTTGTACGTGGGGTGCAGATTCTTGCAGTGCTGGCACCACGGCGCGTAGAAGAACACGAGAATGTCCTTGTTCGACTGCATGTACAGCGGCAACGTCGACCCGACAAACACCGTCAGGCCATCGGTCGTCTCCTGCTCCGGCACCGGCTGCGACCGCAGCGTCGGCGTCACCTCGCCGCGAATGAAGCGCTCGATGAAGCTGTCAATCGTTGTCTCGTCGATTGTCTCGTTGAGCGGGTGGACGTGGTGCTGCTTGTTGTGCTCAATGACAAACGCCGGGTACGTGACATTGTCGGGCAGGGCCATCTGCTTGCCCACGGCACCGTACAAATCCGCGTTCAGCCAGCACATGACGACCTTCTCGCGGTGCTTCTGCGCCACCGACGTCAGCAGCGTCTTCAGGTCCTCGCTGCTGTTCTGGGAGAGGTACACCCAGCCCATGGGTCGCTCAATCGTAACGTACGCGCGGTACGTCTGTGCGTTGATCTCGCCAAAGTAGGGCGTCGTGGCCGTCTTGAGAAAGTCGCGCACGGCGGCTTCGTCAGTGACGTCGCCGCTGAACGTCTCGACTTCGTCGTGGGCGCGCATCACCGTGACCGTCTCCATCGCAATATTGGGCAGCACCGCCAAATCCGTCACGATCGCAAACACCATGACCGAGCGCAGCGTCTCGGCGAGCAGCGTGAGATGCAGCGCAAGCGCCGAGTCTGCTGCCGCCGTCTTGATAACGCACAGCGGCGTCCCCGCCGCCGACTCCTTCAGCGCGAGCAGCTCGTCGGTCGTGTTGACCAAGCGCATCGCGTCGCCGAGCTGCGAGCGGACATACTGCACAAGGTCGTTCAGCTCGCGCGGACCCTCGTAGCGGCCAGCCTCCTTGCCCTTCTTGAACAAGATGAGCGTAGGGAAGCCCTTGATGCCGAAGCGCTGCGCCAGCGCCTTCTCGACGGTGCAGTCGACTTCGGCGAGCAGCGCCTCGTCCTTGAGCTTGTCTGACGCCTCGACAAAGATGGGCGCAAGAGCCTTGCAGTGACCGCACCACGGCGCGTAGAACTTGACAAACGCCACATCCGTCGCCTCAAGCTCCTTCTCAAAGTCACTCGTCGTCAGCGTCTTGACGGCGGCCGCCGCGGGCGAGGCTGCACACAGCACCGCGAACAGCGTCACCGCCGCGACGAGGGCAAACGAAGCACGCATGCGTGGCGCCATGACAGCTGCCGTATTGCAAAGTACCGTCGCTCGGCGTAAGTACAAGAGTGCACAAAGACACAACACAACAATGACGCACACACACACACAGCGAAAGAAACTTACAGAGTGAGCAACTACAACAAACAACAAGACACATATGCACACGCACAAAAGCACGGCTGTGACACACGCGACTGCGCGTGCGTGTGCATGTGTGTGTATGTGTGAATGGCGCCGTATAGCAAGACACGACGAATGCCACGGTATGCATACGCACAGAGCCATGTGCGCGTACGCAATCTAGTCTACACACACACGCACACACACATGTGCACTAGGACAACTCGGCCGCCAGTGCATCGCATGCTGCTCGCAGTTCCTTGTTCGCCTGCTCAAGCCGCGTCGCCTCGTCGTGGTATACGGTGAGCTTTGCCTGCAGGTGTGACATCTTTTCATTGTAGCGACTCGCGTCCGTGTCCATGCGCTCCTTGATGTCCGCCGTGCGTCGCTCAAGACGCTGCAGCTCGGCGCTTGCCGCCGCAATGCGCTCCTGCAGCCTCACCCGCTCGCCGTCGACCGCGTCACCCGCCGCCTCGCGCGGTGACACGGCAGACGACGGCCGCGCCGGCGCTGCTGCTGCTGTTGCTGTCGCGACGGCATTGTTGTTGTTGCTGCTGTTGCTGCTGTCACTGCCAAGCACGCCGCTACCATCGCCGCCGCTCGCCGCGAGCGTGCGCCGCGTGTCGCGCAGCACAGCAGCGAGGCGGTCATTCGTGACGACAAGCCTGTCCACCTCGGCAAGCAGCACACGTCGCTCGCGCTGTATGCGCTCAGTCACCGTCAGCACCTGTCGCTCATTGGCCTCCCGCAGCGCACCCACGTTGCGACACGCCTCGGCGCGCAGCTCACGCACGCGGCGCTGCTTCAGTGCCACGGTGTCACGCAGCGCCCGCTCCTTGTGTTGTAGCAGCCGCAGCGCCCGTGCCCGCTCGCGCGTCAGCTCCTGCAGCGTCTTGTAGCACTCCTGCGCACGCACCTCGGCGTCCCCGCTGGCGCTCTCATGCACCTTTGCCTCGAGCGCACTGCGGAGCTGATCGAGCAACGACACCAGTCGCGCCACCGCCAAGCGACGCTGCGCGTCACCGTCGGGCGCGGCGCACAGATCATGCACGTTGCTCATCAGCTCATCGACCTCGTCCTGCAGCGCCCTGCACTCGCGGTCCTTCTCGCTTAACACGCTCAAGTACGCCTCGCGCGACAACAGCGCGCCGTCGTCGCCCTCGTCGCCTTCGTGCTGCACCTCGTCACTGCCGCAGCGGCCACCGCCGTCATCGTCGTCGTCGTCGCTGCCGCCGCCGCGGCTGTTGCGGTGTGCAATTTCGAGCGCCTGCTGCGTGCGCGCCGCCTCCGCGTACGCGTCGCGCGCGCTCGTCACACGCGCTGTGTTGGTGTGCAGTGCACTCTGCGCCGCAGCGACGCGCGCGTGTGCGGCGACAAGTTGCTGTCGCCGCTGCAGCATGCGCTGCTGTTCCTGCTCTACTTCCGCCGCGACGCGCTGCAGCTCCTTGCGCAGCTGCGACGATGTCGCTGCGTCACCGTCAGCCATGTTACACACTCACGCGCACTAGCAACGCAAAACAAGAACAGCAGACGCAACTAGCGTGCACACGCACACACACATACATATGTATGCTTGCTTACTTGCGTGCACGTGCGTGTGCCTAGGACACAGGGCGACGCAGGCGAAGCACAAGCGCATAGTGCAGCCCGAGCAAGGCGCGTTGCTCACGCACCGTCTCGTACAGCGCGCCCTCGCGCACCCATGCGCCGTAGTCGTGCGTCAGGCACATGCTGCTGCTGTTGCGCGTCACACGTGTAAACGCACGCAGTGCGCGCTCGAGCGGCCGCCACGTGGGTTTGCCATAGTCCATCACAAGAAAGTGCGTGTCAGGCGCCATGTAGGCTGCCGCCGAGTCAAAGAGAGCGCGAGCGGCGTGCGTGTCGTGCTTGAGCAGCTCATCGCGCACAACAACGCTGTCGTACTTGACAAAGTCGCGCCTGCGCGTCGCGGCGTCGTCGACGATGTCAAACGTCACGCTGCTGCCAACCCACTGGTAGTCGTTTTGCGTCATGAACTCGAGCGTCATCGCACGTCGCCGCTCCGCCTGTGACGCCTCGCTCTGCGTCAGATCGACGCGGTAGCGTGCGTCGTCAACAGGGACGCGCTGCGACACCAAGTACTCGACGCGCACCGCACGTGAGCGCTCGTACAACGCCACGTCGTGTGCGTCGTGCAGCTTCGGCGACAAGTCGAGCACCTTGCCACGACAGTAGCGCACGTACACGCTGCGCACGTGTCGAGTGACCAGGTACGTCGGCAGCGACGTGAGCGCGACAAACGTTGCCAGGCCGCTGCCAAACAGCAGAAAGAAGCGGTTGCGGCCACGCACAATCTTGTCGTACGATTCGCGTGGTATGTGCACGGCAATGTCGCTCGCCACGCCGTGCGAAGCTGCCGTGGCTTTGGCGAGGCTTGCAAAGGCGTCTGCACGCGCATCATGGCCGCCGTCGCCACTCTGCATTGCACGTTACGCTACACAAGTGTGGGTGGGTGTGTGGGTGTGGGTGCGTAGACAGCACAACGTCGCAACAGTGTAGAATGCACGCGCGCACATACACACGTGCGCGTGCGTGTGCGCCTATGCGTTGTTGCGTGTACATACATGTGTGTGTATGACACACACACACACACACAGAGATGCAATCATGTTGCACGTGTGCGCCAGCGTCGGCGCGCGCGCTTGCATGACCAGTACAAGTACGTCAACGGGTCCATGTCCTCGTACGGCAGCCACTGCTCACCCACCAGCGCCAGCCAACGCTCGCGCTCCGTGCTGTGCGGGCGCTGCACAGACTCGAGAACGCTGTAGCGTGTGTGTCGCAGCGTCAGTGTGCTGAGTAGCTGCTGTAGCGCCGTCGAGCGAAACGCAAAGCCGAGCAGCGGCAGCACAAGCGTGCTCTCACTCGCCAGCGCGCCAAGCTCGCCGCGCACGACGGCGACGTCGCGAAAAAAGGCGTGTGTCGGGTGTGGCTCGTGCAGCAGCCACGACGCCTCATTAGCGTAGAGCGCACACAGCAGCGCTGTCGTCAGCCGCTGCGCCGCTGGCAGCGCGGGGCTGCCAAGTCGATACGCGAGCATGCCGCCCGCGAGGGCAAAGTACACCCCCAGAGGGTTGTATGTGGCCGACAAGACACGGTAGACGAGTGCGCGCTCGCCCTCGGTCGGCGCGTAGCGCGTTCGCGCCGCAATGTGCAGTAGCTGGCCAAACTGTGCATTGTACAAGTCGAGCATGCCGTGTGCAGCGCGCGCACACACACGGCCTACACACAAACAAACAAGACGAACATGGAGTGACGTCATACATGCACATGCAGACGCAACGACGAGTACGTAACATTGTAGCCGTCCTGCATTCACGCACTCACGCACACACACACACACACACACACACACAAACATTCCTTCTGCGCGTGTGCGAAACGTTTACGCTGCGGTGTGCAGCACCCAACTTAGTGTCCTTACCTCGTCACATGGCTTACGTGCGCCGCATACACACGCACACGCACATGTGCACGCGTGTCCTCATCGCATTGCGCGTGCCTTCGCCTCGTCTTCTTAGCCAGCTACTCTTGTTTGCGTCGGCTTACTTTTACGTCTACACACACACACACACACACACACGTGTGTGTCACTTTCGTCGCGTGCGTGTGGATGTGTGCGGTGCGTACTGCACACGTCACCCACAACGCGCACACGCGCACACGCTCATCGGCCACCGCGGCCACTGAAGCCATTCATGCCAATGCCACCACCGCCACCACCGCGACCGCCCCCGCGACCGCGCCCGCCGCGCCCGCCACGTCCACCGCGGCCGTCATTCCCACCGCGGCGGCGCTCCGTGAAGGGCGCGAGATTCGACACGGCCTCGGCGGTGCCCACGACGAGGTGCTGCAGCCGTGTCATGTTGTTGCGATCAACGTACAAGTGCTCCTCGTCGCGGTCCCAGTACGCCACGAGGGCGCTGTTGTCGGAGATGATGGGCGTGATCGTGTCGCGGACTTGCTGCGGCGTCATGTCATACTTGAGTGACAGCTGCGCCACCGAGAAGCTCGCGAAGCTGCAGCGGTTGACGAAGCAAAACACACGCAACGCCGTCTGCTTCAGCAGCGCCAAGTAGCGCTCCTGCACCGCGTCCTTGTCGGGCACCGTCGCCCACGCCGACATGCCCACGACAATGTCGCGCACCTGCGCATAGTTGCCCGTCTTCAGCAGATTGTACGCCGACCCGATTTGGTCTTGCAGCAGGGCTGGTTTGCCGAGCAGGTAGTGGCGGCGCGAGATGACGTGGTAAAAGTAGCCCTGGTGTCGGCTCTGCTCGTACGGCGTGCGTGCCTCGCGCTCCGTGTCGATGAGCAGGGCGGCGAGCATGGCGGCGAGCTCGAGGCTGCGCGGTGGCATGCGCTGGTGCAGTGGCACGAGCAAGTCGCGATGACGCAGCTGGTCCTTCGCCGACATGCGGTAGCTCAGTGGCGGCATCGCCTGGCCGAGCAGGAACTCGGGGAAGTGCATTGACCACAAGCTGCCGAGCAGCGCATACGCGTTTGCCATGTCACCGGCGTAAAAGGCAGCGAGGCCGAGCTGCGCAATGACGCGGTTGTACAGCACGCACAGCGGCGCGTCCGTGACGCCGTCGTCCGAGTCAATGTAGACCTGCAAGTTTGACCGCCGTATCGTGTCGAGGCCCTCGCGATACTTGCCGGCGAGCGCGAGCTGGTAGGTCAGGCAGCACACCGCGTGCATCTTGCCAGCCATGGGCGCGAGCGGTGTGTACAGCTTGTACACCTCCGCGACCGTCTCGAGCACCGACGCCGTCACGACGCTGCGCAGTGACGCGTGCGCGCGCTGCGACGCGAGCTTGTCGCGCAGCGGCATGCTCGGGTAGAGCAAGTCGTGTGCCGCCTGCGTGCGTGCGCTGAGCAGGTCGAGCAGGACGCGACAGCACGCCAGCGTCGCGGCGCGGTGCTTGCGCGTATTGTAGTACGCCAGCACGAGCGCGGCCAAGTCGACGAGCTCATTCTCGCACAGCGGCACGCTAAGGTACTTGGGGTTGTACGGGCCGTCGGCGAAGATGGTCATGGTGCGCAGGTGCGTGTACAGTGTCTGCAGACGCTGGTACAGCCCGCCCGGCAGCGAGACGCGGTTGCTCGTGATCGCCGCGGCGCCGTCGTCGAGTATGATGGACGGGTTGTCGAGCAGTGTGGTGAAGGCGCGCTCGACGTACGCGGCCGACGCGCGCCACTTGTTCACCGGCACCGTCAGCTGCGGCGTCTCCTGCAGCGCCGCATCGGCGGCCATCGCGAGCGCAAAGATCTTGACCGCGCGGAAGTCCTTCGCGTCGCACTCGGCAATGACCTTGTCTAGCTTCACCGCCTTCTTGCCCTTGCCCATGACAATCTGCAGCACCAGCGCCACATAGTAGCCAAAGTCCTTCTCCTCCTCTTCCACTTTGCTCGCCTGCTCGTCCTGTCCATCTTGGCCATCTTGCGACTCTTGCGCCTCCTGCGCCTCCTCATCGTCGCCCTCCATGTTCATCTTCGCAATCTCCTTGGCGTACTGCGCGACGGCCTTGTCAATGACGCTTATGATCAGCTTGACGCTCTTCGCGTCACGGCGCGGCGCGCGCTCCTCCTGCTGCTCGGCCGTCTCGCTCTTCACGCGCTCGACCCACTCGCCGCAGCTCTCCACGCACAGCAGCATCGGCTCGGGGTAGGTGCCGTACTTGCGCCGGTGCGTCTCGCCATCCTTGAGGAGGGCGGTGAACGACTTGTACGCCTCGCGCACCTGCTCATTCTCGAGCATGCTCTCGATGATGAAGTTCTGCTCCTGCAAGTGGCGAAACGAGCGGTCCTCGCGCGACAAGATGGCGTCGTCGTCCTCGTCAACGTCGTCGGTCGTCGCGAGCCAGCGCGCGGCGATGCGCGACTCGAGGTTGTCGTTGACGTCGTTGTTCTGCACATTCTCCTCCGACGAGTTCTCGCTGTCGCTAAAGTCGACCGAGTAGAACTCCATGGCTGCGCCGCACACTCACGCACACAAGACACGTGCGCACAGTCGAGTTACACCTTCAGCACGTATGCCACGACGCTACACAATCAATGTCTGCACGCACACACGCACACGCACACACACAATCGACGGCTTTGTTGTTGTGCTTCTTTGCATCGTGTCGTGGCAAGTCAAGCAAGCACAACAGTCATGCACACGCAACAGACAACAAATACGCACATACACGCATACACACATGTTATCATTGCAGCAGTCTGCTAGACACGGCTCGTCTGCACAACAACAGTGACACATATACACATACACATACATGTGTATGCAAACACTACACGTGCTCGAGGTGGCGCAGTAGGTGCAGCGCTGCTGTGCGCGTGCGCTCTGACACGCCACCGTGACGCTGCTGCTGCTGCTGCTCGCACCATGTGTGTAGTGCTGCCACGACGGTGCGCCACAACTTGCGCAGCTGCACATCACGCAACAGTGTGCCGCCATGTACATGTACAATGGACGCGATGCCGTCGACAGCGCACGCGCTCTCATCGTCGCCGTCGCGTGTGCTGTCTGCAGATACTGTTGACGACACAGCAAGCCAGTCGACGAGCAGCGGCACAAGTGCAACGAGCTGCGCGACGTCGGCACGTGCGAGCGCCGCCTCGTCGCACACGTCACCGCACAACAACGATGCGCATGTGAGCAGCGTCGTCATGGCCTTGTCATTGTCGTCGTCCTCGCTCGTCACGCGGTCGGCTGTCATGTTCTGTGGCGACGTTTGCGGTGCAAGTGCGCCATAGCAGACGTTCATGTCGTGCACAGCGGCCCGCAGGCACGCGCGTGTGCGCTGTAGCGTGGCCCACTGCGCGTGCTGCGCACGACACGCGCGACGCAGCAGCGCGTCCATGTCGTCGCACAGCTGCACACTGCTTGCACGTGCACAACAACAACAAGCAGTGTCGCAACATGAGGTGTGCGCGTACACATACACACACACACACACACACACACACACACACACGCACACGTGCGCACTACGCTTGTTCGCATGGCCGCAAAAAGTGCAACGTCGCGTCCCGGCCGTGGCGGTTCTTGTGGTGGCGCAGCACCTGCGCAAGGGCGCGTGCGGCGGCCGTGTTGCGCGTGACGACAACGCACGCGTCGAGCGCGAGTGGTGTGACTGTGACGATGCCTTGCATGCGACGCGTGAGTGTGTGCATGCGCAGGTACGACACACCCTGCACGTGCAGCGTCGTCGAGGTGCGCGCGGTGTGGTAGTGCCGCGGCACGGCGAGTGACAAGGGTGGCTGCGCGATGCGCACGACGACGGGTGCGCCAAACAGCAGCATGCCTTGCAGTGCAACAAGCGCCGCCTGTGCGTGTGTGCCGTCCACAAAGGCAACGCACGCAACACGGCTTGCGGCGTTGACGACCACATCGTCTACATCGCCGACGGTGGCGCACACACGCAGCACCAGCAGACGCGCAAAGTCGACGCCAAAGGCACAGTGCACCGGGTACACGTGCACAAACTCCATTGCGTCACCAAGTGTGTGTGTGTGTGTGTGTGTGTGTCTTGCGCGCACACGCCGCGCAAGCTACAGCGCAGAGCAAGCAGCGCATGATGCACAATGCGGTGCAGCATATATGCACACAGCGTGACTGTATGCGTATCTGTCATGCTTCGCTGCCCTACACGCTATGCTACACTCACACGCACACACATACACACACACACACACATGCAGACGCTATGCTACGCTACTTGCCTATCTCACTACGTCACCGCACATGTACTAGCACCTCGCTACATCTCCCTACACACACACACACACGTATGCGCCTGCCTTGTGTTCTAGTGGTGGCCAAGGTCGACGGCGCCAGGCGCGGGGCGGTAGCGCGGCGGCCCCGCGGCGTAGCCCTCGCCAATGTCAAAGGCAAAGTCCCACGGCTTGCGGTCTTGCGAGCGCCAGCCATAGTCGAGCGGCTTCGGACCACCGCCAGCAATGTCGTCAATCTTGGCCCAGAAGCCATCGTACATGACAGCGCACACGAGCAGCAGCGGCGTCACTGTGAGGAGGACAAACCAGTACGTGTCGCCCGGCTTGCTGTACGTCTCGCTCGTGTAGTAGCCCACACCGCGCAGGCCAAAGTTGGGCCGCGCCTTGGCCTTGGGATTGAACGCGAGCATGTAGCCACGCCGGCTCGTCGTCAGCGCTGCGCGATACATGGCGGCGCGCCGAGTGTGCTGCTGGTGCTCTTGTCCTGTATATACGCGCACACGCAACAGCGTAGCAAACGCAAAAAGTCGCTCTCTAGCAACAAATACACAGCCTACACAAAAAGTGCAACAAGGCACGAGCATACAACACGCAAACACACACGCATTTTATGATACAAACTGCATGCACTGACACACGCATATACACATCCTGTTTCGTGCGCGCGCGCGCAAGCACAAAGGTCACATACGATGCACGTCTATGCGTCTAACAAATGACAATCGAACAAACACAACAACAACAACACACATACGCACGCACACGCTGGCGCGTTTTGCATCTATCCGACAGCGACTGCTAGTCCCTTCTCGTCGCCTCCCACGAACTATATGTGCGTGCACGCATCTGCATACTCGCACTGCACCACCCTTCCTGCGTCACACACACGTCCCTCGTCCTTTTACCTCGCTCTACACGTGCATGTATGCTCTTTTGTATATGTGCGTGCACTCGCACTAGCACACCGCCATCGACAAACCGTCTATCACACGCGTCGCTATTCGCTCATGTTGTACAGCCTCTATCGTCATACACACACACACATACACACTCGACCTGCTGCTATACTCGCGTGTATATATACATACCACACGTACACGGTCACAGACGGACCACAACGCATACATATGTATGTGCATCGTCTCGTCTTGCTATTCGCCACGCGGCCGCACCTTCTCCATCCAGATGCGGCAGCCAAACTCACGGTACAAGTCGTGCAGCAGCTGCACAAAGTCGACGCGCATGCGCGCCTCGTAGTAGAAGGTCAGCTTCTTCTTATCGAACTGGTACTCGCACTGCACAATGTCCATGTCGAGCTGCAGCCGCTGCACCTGCGCGCGGCAGTACGCGCACGCCGTCGCCTCGGCCTGCTTCAGGTCGGCGGCCCAGTAGTCCACCTCGCGCTGCGTCGCGTAGCGCAGCACGCTGCCCGTCACACCCGTCTTCTCGACGTAGGTGCGCTTGCTCGGCGTGTTGACGCGAATGACGGCGCCAATGTCGATGCCGCGATCGCCCTGCACGACGACGTACTGGCCCTTGTCGAGCAGTATGCACGAGGCGTACTCGGCCTGGTGGCACTTGAACTGCACGAGTGCGCTGCACACGGCGCGGCCAGGCGGCGCGGGCGGTGCGACGTCGTCGCTGTCGTGGTACATCTCCTGCCGCGTCGGCAACGCACGCAGCGCGGTAACGGCGGTCGTTGCGTGCGCCGGCTGCGACAGCTGTGGTGTCGTTGCTGCTGTCGTGTGCGTCGCGACGTGCTGCTCTGGCGGTGCGGGTGTCATGGGCTGCGACGAGTAGGGCGGCTGCAGCATCATCGCCTCCTCGTCGTCCTCGGTGGCGACGAGCTGCGTGGCGGCGAAGGAGGCGTCGTGCACGTGCTCGTCGTCGAGGCACTTCCACGCGTACGGGTCGTGGCGGCGCACCAGCGAGGCGCGCTCGCACGCCGCCGTCGCCGTGGCTGCGCGTGTCGGTACAGCACGCGTCGCCGCCTCTGCCGCAACGGCAGGCGTCGCTGGCGCCACACCGAGCTTGCCCTTGCCCACATACACACCAGCAGCCTCGGCGGGCTGGTAGTTGGTCAAGTCCGCCAACGGCGTCGCACTCCAGTACATTCTGCGTGTGTGTGCAACTGCTATGCAACAAGCGCAACATGTTATGCAATGTTTGTTCGCAACGTACACACACACAAGAGCACATACAACACAGATACGAGACAGCAAATGCGTTGCGTGCGATGCGTGGCGCGTGTGGCGGTGCCGCATGCGCGCACGCTGGTGCTGCGCCCCGAGGCGACCGTCGACCCGCAGCGCTACCCGCACGGCTACGTCGCGCTGACGGGCAACGAGCCAGTCGATGCGGTGTACCGGCTGGTGCAGGAGGGGCACTTTGTTGCGCCCCTGCGCCACATCGAAGTGGTGCACCGCGCCTACCGCGGCGTGCGCAGCTTGTGCCGCGCCGAGCATCCCATCGTGACGCCGCAGGACGTCGTGCACGTGTACTTGCGCGAGCGCGAGCTGCTCAGTCGCCTGCTCATCCGCCGCGACTTCTGGGCCCTCGACGACTACAACGACAATGAGCTGAACACGAGCTTCGGCGTGCAGAACTTGTACTTTGACAACTACAAGTGGTCACAAGTGCTGTGGCGTCGCTTCCAGCTGTACGTCGAGGAGTACTACCCCGCCGGCGAGCACACGCACCTGCACTACAGCGAATACACGCAGCTCATACGCAGCTTCGCCGCCTTCGAGCAGGGCATGCGTGCGGTGCCGCTGCTGCCGCGGCACGTGCGCCTGCACCCGCCCTACGGTGTTGCCGCCCTCACGCGCAGCACCTTGGCACCGCTGACGCTGCTCGTCGAGTGGGTGCAGCGCTTCCGCAAGCCGCTTGCGCTGCACTCGGCGCTCGTCGTGCACGCTGGCAGCGGCGTCGCGGCCTTTGCGCTGCGCCTCGCACACGTGCCCATGGTGCGCGGCGTCGACGCGCGGCCGCGTGCGGTGGCGGCGTGCCGCGCCGACACGGCGTGCGACCCACGCCTGGCGACGGTCAGCTTCAGCGTCGCCGAGTTGCTGCCACCACCGCCACCAGCGCAGCAGCAGAGCCGCACCGACAAGAGCGCAACAGCGCCGTCACTGCGACGCTACGACTTGCTTGTGTACTACCCTGACGAGGACATGGTCACCGCCTTCTGGCACGATGACGGCGACACGCTGCTG
Source organism: Trypanosomatidae sp. Fi-14 (assembly GCA_023091115.2). Taxonomy (NCBI): domain Eukaryota; phylum Euglenozoa; class Kinetoplastea; order Trypanosomatida; family Trypanosomatidae; species Trypanosomatidae sp. Fi-14. Next base: position 124,808 of record JAKVQF020000967.1, on the reverse strand, counting down.
CGCACCACCCGCAGCGTCGCCGGCGCACTCGCTGACTTCTTCGAGCACTGCGCCGACCACCTCGCCGACACCGGCGTCATTGCCATTTGCTGCACGAACATGTACGCGATGCAGCACCCGCACGAGCCACACCCGATCGAGTACGAGGTCAAGGTCAACCGCCGCTTCGTCATCCTCGACTACTACGACGCGCCGCTGCGCGCCCACGCCGGCGGCGTGTCGCTTGGCAGTGCCAGCAGCTTGCATGACGTGCGCCTGCCGGCCAGTCGTGAGGTGTACGGCAAGCTGCGCGCAGAGCTGTGGGTGCTGCACAAGGTCGACGCGCTCGCGCACTTTGCCTTCATGCACGGCGTGCCAGGCGCGACGGTGCCGGCGAGTGCGCAGCGCCGCCTCGCGCGTGCAGGCATGCTGCGCCGCCAGCGCGCGCTGCGCGCACACGTCGAGCTCATGGGTGGTGACTGGGGCGAGTACAAGACGCGGCTGGCGCAGATGCTGCAGGAGCAGAGTGATGGCGTGCCCGAGGACGACGTCGCCGAGGCGCTGCGCATGGCGTTTGACGCGAGCTACCCAGCCGAGCTCGCCGCACGCGCGCGACGCGCAAGCGAGCTGGCGCAGCAGCACGCCGACACTGAGCAGCAACGCATCGCACGCGACTACGCAGGCGACACGTCACCGCGACAAGCCTTTGACGCAATGCGCTTCTTGCAGTAAGTCGTTTGTTCGGATAAAGTGTGTGTGTGCGTGCATGCGTGTTTGTGTGTCATTATGTGTGCTTGCTTGTTGCATGCAGGTTGTGCGTGCACATACACACACATACACACACACACACACGATGGACGTGGTGCAGCGCTTTCTGCAGCTGCGACGCGAGGGCCGCGGCGAGGAGGCGTACGCGATGCTTGCGCCAGGCGCGTCGCTTGGCTGCGCATGGGGTGGCATGCACCACGGTGACCGCGTGCGCGAGCTGTTGTGCGACGAGGCGCGCTTTGTCTACAAGGACTACTTGTGTGATGTGCCCATTGTGCAGATTGACGAGCACACGTTCCAGCGCAAGTACAAGTGGCACCGCGGCATGTTCGAGTTTGGCGCGGCGCCGTGGAAGGGCGGCTGGTGTCACAACACGTGGCGCGACATCTACGTCGTCCGCGACGGCGTCATCTGCCTCGTCGCCACGCAGCGACTCGCACGGCGCAAGTCGCTCATGACGCTGCTCCGCTTCGACCCGACGCTGTAGTGCACGCGAGTGCGTGTGCGTGTGTGTGACGCTGCGTGTCTGTCTATCGTTGCTCCTCTTCATGTACATTGTCTGTACGTGGTAACGTGGCATGTGTTCATGTGCATGTGTGTCGTGTCTTGCTTGCCTGCGTAGTGTGATGAAGCGGCGACGTAGTGGCAATGGGACAGCAGCAGCGAAGAAGCAGCAGCAGCAGCAGGACGAGGACGACGACGCGGCGACGGTGCAGCGTGTGCGGCGTGCGCTGCACGCGGGCATTGCGGCGCTGCGCGTGACGGGACTGCGACACAGCGGCGACTTGCTTTGCCGTGATGCGCATACGCAGGCCATACGCGCCTTCCTGCGCAGCACAACGTGCCTCACGATGCAGATCTTTGGCATGCCAGGCACAGGCAAGACGGCGACGGTGCAGCACGCGCTGACGCAGCTGGCGGCCGAGGCGGCACACAAGGACGCTGTCGACACCAGCGACGACGCAGCGCAGCGCGTGACATCGGTGGTGCTGAACGGGTATGTTGTGCAAAAGGCAACGGACATGTACTGGACGCTGTATCGTCACCTCTGCCGTGTGCGCCTCGGCAGCGAGCAGGCGTGCGCGCTCGAGCGGTGCGCGAGCAACCTTGAGGCACGCTTTCGCCACGGCTGGGGCAGCAGCGCCGCTTCCTCGTCGTCGTCGTCGTGCGGCTTGTGCGTCATTGTTGTCGACGAGGTTGACAAGGTGCTCGAGCGTCACCCCAAGTGCCTGTTCAAGATCATTGACTGGCTCACTCTGCCACATGCACACTGCAAGCTGCTGACCATCTCGAACAGCATGGAGCTCGCCATCGACGCCAAAACGCGCAGCCGCCTCGACGCCACACAGCAGCTCGTGTTCTTACCATACAACACACAGGAGCTGAAGGCCATCTTTGCACACCGCACCCGCGACATTGCACCGCGCCTCTTTGCCGAGCAGGCGGTCAACTTGCTGTGCCACCAGACCGCATCACAGTATGGCGATGTGCGGCGACTGCTGCAAGCCGCATCCGCCGCTATTTGCAGTGTGCGCATGCGCCTCGACGAGGGCACCTATGCACTGCCCGCATGTGCTCGCACAGCGACCGCGACGCACGACGGCGATGGCATTGTGACGGTGCGTGACGTACACGGTGTCGTGCGGCAGATCTTTCACGATCGCTTTGTCGAGTTTGTCAAGACGGTGCGGTCACCGGTAGTGTACGTTGTCATTGCCGTGCTTGCGCGCGAGACGGCGCGGTTGTACGCAAGCGAGCGTGGCGGCGAGGCGGACTGCCGCCTGCCGGTTGAGCGCGTGCTCGCGCTCGTGCGTGACGTGCAGCAGCACCTGTCACCACCGCCATTGCGCCTGCTCTCGCGCGCCGCCCTCGCCGACGTGCTCGACATGCTACGACAAGTCGCACTCATTGACCTGTCCGTCGGCGACGACCGCGTGCCGGTGCACTCGCCTGACGCGCTGCTGACGTCAAGCGAGGACGCCTACGCGAGCCTGCTGCAGTCGTTTCAGACAATCACCGACTCGTGCCGCCTGCACGACACATTCGGCAGCAGCATCGGTGCTCTGCTCTTCTAGCGTCGTGGCAGCAATGCACACGTTACATGTATATGTGTATGTGTGTATGTGTATGTATATGCGCTTGTGTATGCTTGCTCGTTTGCTTGTTAGTGCCTCTGTGTGCGTGTGTGTGTGTGTGTGCCGTGCTGCTGCGGTGACGATGCCCGGTGTTGTGGGCAAAGGTCCACCATCGTCGGCGGCAAACTTTGCAGCCGCCGCGCGTGTGCTGTTCGAGTCGGCGCAGAAGGCGGGTGCCGTCAGGCCACTCGGCAAGCATGGCCGACAATACACAAACGAGCTGACACGACTACAGGAGCAGTCACGACAACAGCCACCGCGACGTGGTGGCGTTGTTGTCGGCGGCGGTCGTGGCGATGTGTTTGACGGTGTGTCACGGAAGATTGCCGAGTTCCTGGCCGCGCAGCGCACCTCTGCGCCCACAGCAGCCGCGACGAGCACGACGGCGGCGACGACGACAACGACAGTCACGACGACAGCAACGACAAAGCCGAAGACGGTGCGTAGCGGCGTGTCGCGTGTGACGACAGCGACGCTCGCGCCACAGCCGGCACTCGACATACCGCTCTTTCGTGCACCGCCGCAACCATCACCACCGGCGGCACGTGTGCAGCAGCCAAAGACGCCGCCGACGACGTCGACGACGCAGACGCCGACGCTGACGACGACGCAACGTGACACGCGTGTGCGCGACGTCGCTGCTGACGCAACAGCAGCAGCAACAGCAACAGCAACGGACACAACGGACACAACAAACACAATGACAGGCGCTGCAGATGCTGATGCGAAGCCGAAGCGTGCGACTGCGACTGCGACTGCTGCTGCAACGTCGCTGATGTCTGGCATACACCTCGTCGACGACGAGCCTTTGTTTGACGCAAACACGCCCGTCGACCTCGTCGGTGCCGCACCACCAGCTGGCGAGATGACAGCGACAGCGACAGCGACAGCGAGTAGTGCGCGCAAGCCTGTGCTTGTTGTGCCCAAGACGCTGACGAGCAGCACACCGGCAACGACGACGACGACGCCACCGGCGCGCGCCAAGCCAGTGGTGACACCCGTCAACGCTGCTAGTGCTGCTGCTGCTGCCGCTGTCGTCGCCGCCGCCGCCGCCCTGTCACGACAACAGCAAGCACAAGACGACATGAACAGCATCAGCAGCAGTGCAGCCGGTGCACATGACACACCGCCGCTCACACTCGAGGTGCCATCGGTGGACGCGTGGGAGCAGCAGCGTGAGCGTGAGTTGGCGCGGCTGCAGCAACTGCGTGATGCCGAGGAGCAGCAGCGTCTGGCACTGCTGCGTGCCGAGGAGCACCGCACACTGGGTCTGCAGTGGGTGCAGCAGCGCAGCCGCGTGCTGAACATTCTTGCGCGGCCCACGAGCGAGGAGGCGAAGTTGCTGTACAGCGTGCAGACGGCACCGAGTGTGCAGGGCGGCATTGCCGAGCTCGAGAAGCTCATCGCGCTCGGCGCACGCGCCACGCCGCTGCTCGGCTGCGCGTTTGCGTCGATTGTGTTTCAGCTGCGCACGCTCGCGCCAACGGCGCAGTCGACGGCGCTCACACAGCTGCTCGCGCTGCTCGAGCACGACAAGGTGCCGCGCGACGTGGCACAGCTGCTGCGGCTGCGCTTGTACGCCGTCCGCGACGACGACGAGGACGCGCTGCTTGCGACGTACCGTGCCGTGCCGGAGGCGATGCGGCGGGGCCTTGACGCGGTCGTCGCCGCACGCACCGCGGCTGCGCTGACGCGGCTTGGCAGCTGGCAAGAGGCGCTCGCGCTGGCGCACGAGTGCGAGGCGCACTTCTCGCGTGCCGGCAAGGAGATGATGGCGTACCGACTGCTGGGCAGCACGCGTGGCCTCGACGAGGCGGCACGCGGCGAGGTGTTGCGATATGCGGCACAGCAGCTGCGCAGCCACGACGACGGCCCGCGCAGCGTCACGGCACAGCTCGCCCTCGCGCGCGGTGAGACGGTGGGGCGGCGGCGCAGCATGCTGCAGCAGCTCACGCGCGCCGCCGACGCGGACGAGCGCGTGTACGCTGAGCTCATACTCTGCGAGGACGCTGGCAGTGTGCCGCCGCTGCTGCAGGAGATGCAAACGCGCGGCCTCAACTGCGACGACCCGGCCGTGCTGCGTGCGACTGTCCTGCGTATCTTGTACGACCACGTCAACAACAACAACACCGGCAACAGCGGCAGCACCGGTGGCGGCAGCGGCAGCAGTGACAACCCCGCCGCCGAGGTGTTTGACGAGCTGCAGTCGCAGATGAGCAAGATTGGCTTGCGACCGATGCACGTGGACGTGGCGCTGCGTGCGGTGCAGATGCACCCGGGCAACGAGGCGTGCCTGCGTGCCGCACTTGCGGTGGTCAAGCGTGTGCCAATTGCCCACGCCGGCCCACCGTTGCAGCAGCTAATGCCAATGTTGTACAGTGCCAACATGACAAGCGAGCTTGTCGACGTGTACGACCACGTGCGCACGGCGCTAACGTCGGCCGACGACGCGGGCGACACGGCGAGGATGCCGACGGTGCCGCAGCTCTTGTCGACGTCGTGTGCGTTTGTCAATGACGCACTACGCGCCGTGGGCCGTGAGCCGGCGTCGGCGTTGACGGTCAGCGACATTGCCGACACGGTGCACGCGGCAGGCGCTGCCACCACCACCAGCGCGACGGCTGCGGCGCCTGCCGGCGCTGCCTCCGCAACAGCAGCCACGGCACGACGGCCGTTGCGAGCGAACGCGGCGACTGCCGCTGCTGCCGCCGCTGCTGCCGCTGCTGGCACCGTCGCTTCCTCGTCCGCCGTGCACGTCCAGTGTGACTTGGCGGCGCTGACAGAGCGCATGCTCGCGTACACCAAGTCACGTGACTGGGCCGCGGCGCTGCAGGCGGTACAGCAGCAGATGCACGGCGTGCGCGCGGACGACAATGCGGCTGCCGTCACGCTCGTCTACAACTGCGCCCTCGGCGCGGCTGTTGAGCAGCCCGATGTGGTGATGCGCGTACACGCACTCATGCAGCAGCGCGGCGTGCCAGCGAATGCGACAACGGTCAACACGATACTGAGCAGTCTGAGCAAGGCGGGGCGGTGGCAGGAGGCGGTGGCGTTTGCTAGTGGCGTGCCGCATGCAAGCAAAGACAACAACACGTACCTCATGCACCTCTCCCTGCTCGGCCAGCACGACTTGTGGGAGCAGGTGGTGAGTGTGTTTGACGACATGCGCAGCAAGGTGCGCAAGCCGCCGCCGGCGCTCTTCACTGTGGCGATTGCCGTGGCGTCGAAGCACAGCTGGCAGGCGACGTGGCGGCTGTACGAGGATATGGTCAAGCTGCACGGCACGGCAGCGAGTGGCGGCAGCAGCATCAAGGAGGCGGTGACGAGTCAAGTTGTGCGCTGTCTCGAGCGCCACGGCCGCAGCGCCGAGCTCGCGCGCCTCGCGGAGCTGGGCAAGAAGTCGGGCGGCAAGAAGAAGAAGAAGTAGCAGCAGCAGCAGTCATGGCGGCTGTGCAGTACTTATGTGCAGGCTATCGCAGCGTCACAAGCAACGTATGTGTGTATGTGTGTGTGTGACTTGTACATGTTGTTTGCCCTTGTCAGCTTGTACTCGTGTGTGTGTGTGTGTGCACCTGTATAGCACGATGCCAGCAAAGAAGAAGGGCAAGGCGTCGAAGAAGCGTGGCGTGCTCGACATGATCGCGCTCGAGCGCGAGCGCGTCGAGGCGGCGGAGCGGCGACAGCGACAGCTCGCCATGCTGCAGTCACGATTGCGCGAGCTTGTCGAGCACGAGAAGGGTCTGCAAGCGACGGCGGCGGCCGACGTCGAGGCACGCTGGATCGCCTTTCTGCGCGAGTGCAAGCACAAGGCGCTCGTGCGTGACATTGCCAAGCTGCGCCGCTCGTTTGACGCGACGCTTGACCGCAAGAACGCCGCCATTGCCATGCTCTTTGCCGACCTTGACGAGGTTGAGGAGCAGTACCAGCATGTGTACCGTGCGCACATGGACACGGTCGACGCGCTGCTCGCACTGCACACGCGCCGCGTGACGGCGCTCGAGCGCGAGTTTGCGCGCGATGTCGCGGAGGTCAAGGACGACTTTGCGCTCGAGCGTGCCGAGCTGGAGCGCAAGCATGCGGTGGAGATGGCGAACCTGCGGCTCATCTTGCACAACCTCGCCACCGAGGCTGACGAGCTCGAGCGCAAGCTGCAGGAGGAGCTGAGCGAGACGCACGAGACGGCGATGGAGAAGATGGACGAAGAGAAGAAGCAGATGCAAGTCGAGCTGGGCAAGGTGAGTGACACGACGCGCGCGGAGCTGGAGGCGCGCTACAAGGAGTTCATGGCGACGGCGCAGGTCAACATGAAGGAGTACATGGAGAAGTCGAAGGAAGATCAGGAGACGACGCAGCGCATTGAGCAGCAGCTGAAGAAGCTTGACAAGCTACAGGAGAATGTGACAGCGTGGCGCACCAACCTCGCCCGCAACGCACGCGACTGGGACACGCGCAACACGGCGATACAAGCCGAACGCGACGCGACGCTGCGACACTTGAAGCGGCTGAAGCAGAAGATGCAGACGTGGCGGCAGCGGCAGGCACGCCAGCTCGGCGAGCTTGTCAAGGACGCGCGCGACTGCGAGGTGGTGCTCGACGCGACGGCGAAGAAGGCGGAGCGCATCTTGCGCCTCGTCGAGCTGTGCAAGCCGCTCGAGACGGAGCGCGAGCTGGTGCTGACGTACGAGGCAAATGTCTCGCCAGCGGCGATCGAGGCCGAGGTGAAGCGGCGGACCACGGCGCTCGAGCCGGGCGCGGTGCAAACCGACGAGGAAGTCGCCCTCGGCCCCGCCGCGGCGGCGAACTGGCAGTTTCTCGAGCGCTTCTGGCTGAAGCACAACAAGGTGGTGCTTGACAATGCCGCCATTGCACAGGAGCGCCACCACCTCGAGCACGAGAATGCGCAGCTGCAGACGCTGCTGAAGCAGTACCTCGATGACATTTCGGTCAATGACAGCGTCATGCGTAGCGAGCGTAACGCCCTGCTGCAGGCACGCACGCTGCCCAATGTCGTGCAAGCGGCGACGGCGGCAGCGTCGGCGAACGGCGGCCGTGGCGGTGCTGTGCGTGGGATGTATGTATACAACACCGTCATTGAGGCAAGCAAGCTCATTGCGGACGCGGCGCGGCAAGGTGTGAGGCGCTAGCCTGCACACACACGTGAGAGTGTGTGAGTGTGTGTGCATGCATGATGTATAGTAGACGTTGTCGTCATTGTCGAGTGCATGCAAAAAACATCACATGTCGCACTCCTCTCACAAACACATACATATATGTGTGTGTGTCGCCGTGTACGGCGACGTTATGTGTTTTGTTTGTCGTTGTGCTTGCAAGCATAGTAGCGTGTTGTAGTGTTGCTGTGTGTGTGTGCACAAAGGTGCAGGCATGATGGCACTACGGTTGCTGTCGCGTCGTGGTGCGGTGACGATGAGCGCAATGACGCGACGCGGCGTGGCGCAGTCGTCGTCATCGGCAGCGGCGGCAGAGGCCTCTGCTGCAGCGTCCTCGTCTACCGTGGCGGACGAGGTGCGGGCAGCGCTGCAGCGCGATGCCGAGGCGCAGGCGCGTCGCGAGGCAATCGTCGACGCGCGCGCCGTCGTCTTCGCCGCCGCCGCGAGCGCCGATCACCGCCCGCGCATTGCCGCCGCCGAGGCGTTTGACATGGCCGCCGCGGCACTGCCACGCGCGCCAAACTTGTGCTACGTGACGCTGTCGGCCGACTATGCGGCGATGCTCGACACACCGGGTGTGCTGTGGGGCAGCCTGTGCAAAGCCAACAATGTTGCCATTGACGGCGTCACACGCAGTAGCAACAGCAGCAACAGTAGTGACGGCGGTGCTGCGTCGTCGCCGACACCGCCGTCGCTGCACATGCTTGGCTCGGCGGTGTGTCGTCAGCGCCCGGGTGGGGGCTATGTGCAGGTGTTGCTTGGCTGCGTGCCTGACCTGCAGTGCGATGCGTTTACGCTCGACACACTGCCCGACATGAACGAGCTGCGCGGCGAGAGTGAGGTGGGTGAGTCGACGGCGACGGCGGGGGCGCCGCGGCGGCCGCCACCGGTGCTGTGCGTTGCCCTGCTTGACGCGACACTGTCACTGCAGTATGAGTGTGCGCTCGTGACGCGGCTGTCGACGCTGGCGCAGCGCCTGCGCACACTGCAATGTCCGCTTGTCGGAGGTGTGCTGCCGCCACTTGCGACGCAGGCGTCCGCTGCGCAAGGTGGCAGCAGTGACACTGCCAGAGCACACGGCGCGGCTGCCGTGAGCAGCAGCGGCAGCAGCGGCACTCGCGACGCTGACAGCTCGCTCTTCTTTGTCAATGACCGCGTGTATCGCGGCAGCGCGGCGGCGGTGGTGCTGCGTAGCCGCCTGCTCGCCACGCGCGCACTGAGCGTGGTGCCGTCGATACACATGCGCAGCGTGACGGCAGACGAGGTCAGCGTCACGACAAGGGCAGGTGACGGCGGCAGCGATGACGATGGCGCGTCGAGCAGTGTGTGTGTCATACGCCGCCTTGACGGGCAGCGCGCGACTGACGTGGTGCGGGCCATGTACGAGAGCGATGAGCTGCGCGAGCGTATGTGCAAGCTGTTTGTCGGCGTGCCGGTGTCACACGACACGGCGACACACCACGGCAGCAGTAGTGGTAGCAGCAGCAGCAGTGACGACAACGCCACGGCGGCCGCCACGACCACGTATCTGCCTCTCACCTTCACCGGCGACCCTGAGGGTGGCACGCTGCAGTGCGTGCTGCCGCCCGGTGTGCAGCTGCGCAGCGGCGACGCGGTGGCGCTGCTTGTCGACGACGCCGAGCTCGACACGGAGGCGGCTGCCGGGCTGCTTGTCAGCGCCGAGCAGCAGCTGCTGCAGCCGCCCGTGTGTGCCGTCAAGGACGTTGTCGTCGCGCGCGAGGTGCGGCGTCACATTGTGGCGTCGTCGACGGCGGCGCTGCACTTTTCGTGTGCCTCGCTGAACACCGTGGCGCGGCCCGACACGCCGACGCTGCACCTGGGCGGTGGACAGGCCATGTACGCACCGAGTGTGCTGCAGCGTTGCGTGGGCCGCAGCTGCGCGAACGCCGGCATCTTCTGCCCCGGCCAGGTCGCCACCGTGGGCCGCGTCACGAGTGTGCTGACGCGCAGCAGCACGTATGCGTTTCTGCAGGGTACCGCGTAGCGTAAACGAGACGATGTACACGTGTGCGCACGCGGCGCTGCCGTCGTTGTTGTTGTAGCGGAGGCGTATGTCACGTGCTGTTGTCGTTGTGGTGTCTGTACGTGTGCTTGCATGTGCGTCAACATTGTAGTCGTGTGTGTGTGTGTGTGCGTGTGTGTGCGCTGCGCGATGGACGTGCTTGCGCTGCCGCGCAGCATCGACACGATAGTGCAGCGCATATGGTCACCAAGTGAGCTGTACGCGCTCGACAAGCACTGCGATGTACTGCTGGCCGCTCTGCCGCCCCTCGCCGTGCCGCGCGAGGTGCACACGCAGGTGCGCACGAGCATGCTCATCGCCAGCTTCGACACGCTGCATCACGCATGGGCGCCGTTGCTGCAGTCGTCGTCGTCGCCGTCGTCGTCACCGACGTTGTGCGCCGACGCTGCAACGGACATGGTGCTCACATGTACACGCGTAACAAGCGCGGACAAGAACAGCAGCAGCAGCAGCAATAACACGATGGGCACAACGACGGCGGCAACCGCCTCGAGCAACGTCGCGGCACAGGGCAAAGGCACCGCGACGTATCGCTTCTGCGCGCGCCACGCACACGCCACCTTTGTCGTCGACCGCACGCTGGCGCACGTGTCGACGCTGCTGGCGGCGCTGTCGTACAGCTACCCGCACCTGCTCGTGCCCGACGCGGACACGCTCACACGCAGCGTAGCAGGCGCCGATGCGGCCACGACGACGGCGCTGTGTGCGTTTGTCATGCGTCACGCGACGCGTGTGGCGTCATACTTGCCAGTGTTGTTCTTCTTCTACGAGCAACATGAGCCGACGGCGTTGCTCTTTCTGCGCTCACTCGACACGCTGCTGCAGCAGAACAAACGATACGAGGCGACGGTCAACGCCAGCCTGCGTGCGCCCGCCACGACGACGACGAGCAGCAGTGGTGGTGGCTGGTTCAGCTGGGGCAGCAGCAGTAGCAGCAAGGCGCAACAGCAGCAGCAGCAACAACAGCAGGGCGGCAGCGACGACGAGGCAACTCGCGCCTTTGTCGAGCGCTCGGCAGATGTGCTGCCGCATTCGTTTGCCGCGCTGTACGGCGATGCACAGGTGCGCTGCGTCGTCGCGACGCGTGCGCGCGACCGCGCCACCGCCCTTGCCGATGCGCTGCACGACGCCGCGGACAGTCGTGGCGTCGGCGGCGGCAACAAGGACGGCAGCGGCGGCGGCGGCGTTGGTGGTGCGGCGTCTGACAAGGCGGCCAACGAGAATGCGTCGCTGGTGGCGACGCTCACGGGGCAGCTCTGCCGCGACGTGGACGTGCGCGACGACGATGTGTGGCCGACGCCGGAGCAGCTGCGGCGTGTGCTTGACGCGGTGCACGTGTTGTGTACGCAGCGGCAGCAGGACGTGTCACTTGACCGCGTCGCGGCAGCGCTGCAACGTGTGGCGCTCTGCTGCACCTCTGCCCATCGCTACCTCGTCGCCTATGTTGACATGAAGCGCAACGTCGTCGAGCACGCCGCGGTCACGGAGCAGCGTCTGCCGCCGATGCGCAGTGCGGCGGCGGCGAGCAACGCGACGCTGCTGCGTCAGGCTGTGGCGCTGCACACGTCGTACAAGAGCATGCTGCAACGCTGCGAGGACGTCATGCATGCGGAGCTCGCCGCTGCCGCGCGCGTGCTGCACGGCGAGCTGCGTTTGCTCTGTGCACTCGTCTGCGGCAGCGGCGAGGTGGACGCGACTGCGCAAGAGTCGCAGCCTCCGCCGCCGCCGCAGCAGCAGCCACAGCGCGAGGAGCCACGACGTGACGTCGACGACACGAGCGATGACGACATGTTTGTATCTAGCCCGTAGCGTATGCATGTATGCATGTGTGTGTGTGTGTGTATGTGTGTATGTGTGTGTGTGTGATGGCATCGACGCATGTAGTTTATGCGTGTGTTTGTGCATGTAGTAGTGACGCCTGTTAGTAACGCGACACACATACACACACACACACACTCTAACATACATTGTCATACATATCTACACTGTGGCACAGCGCAGCGGTGACGGTGCGTCAGACAGCGCTGCGCACTCGTCATGGGCTGTGCGGCGTCGGCGTTGCCGTGGCGTCGCCGCAACGACGGTGACGTGCACGCGCGCCGTGGCCGCGCCGGCAGTGTGAGCCGCAGCAGCGGCGGTGGTGGTGACGGTGCAGCTGCGACGCCGCACCAGCAACGACAGCAGCATCCTGACGGCGGCAGGCGCAGCAGCAGCAGCAATGGTGCAGCAGCAACAGCAGCAGCGGCGTTAGCGACGAGTCGCAACAATAGACGCATGTCAGACAATGACACCGTAGGGCAGCAAGCTAGCAAGGACCGTAGCAACCGCCTGACGTCGGCGCATCTGCTGCAGGCGCGACGCGGCAATGACAACAGCAACGTCAGCAACAGCGCCTACGCATCACCCAATGCGCAGGCGGCAGACAAGCAGGCGCCACGCAACATCTCGAGCGCCACGGCCGCCGTCGCGCCCATGTCACCTTTGCGACAGTCGCAGCAGCAACAGCAGCAGCTGCAGTTGCCGCTGCCACGCTCCGACGACAGCGTGCACGACGCCAACAGCGACATGGCGCGCGCGTCGACGCCGCGGTCGACGTCGGCGCTGCAGACGATGACGCTGCACGACGCACTCCTCGTCATCTCGCAGCAGCTGGCGCAGCGTCAGCGCGACGGCGTGTCGTCGGTGACGAAGGAGGAGATGGAGCGGCTGGTGCTCGTCACGCGCGAGCTGGAGAGTCTGAAGCAGGTGATGCGGCGCAGCAAGTACACGGTTATCAGCACGTGGAGCATCGTCGAGAGCGAGAACATGCTCGAGCGGCTGGCGCAGCAGCTGTACGATGAGCTGCTGACGCACAACCCACGCCTGCGTGTGTACTTTTACGGCGTCGACATTGAGGAGCAGTCGCGCACGCTGCTGCGCATGTTGTCGACCGCGGTACACTTTTATGACAAGCCGCAGGCGATGGTCGACATGCTCATGAAGGCCGGCGCGCGGCACCGCGGCTACGGCGTCACGCGCGAGACGTTTGTGTCGATGCAAAACGCGTTCCTGACCGTCTTCCCGAAGTTCATCGGCCAAGACATCTACGAAGCCGCCGAGGACGAGTGGAAAAAGTTCTGGAAGCTCATACTTGACTTGCTCGAGCACGGCAGCTGCAGTGCCGAGGGCGAGCGCTACGGCCGCATGTACGAGGAGCAGAACATGAAGAAGCTGCAGAGCGACTTTCGCATGTTGCTCGAGCGACAAGACCACTGTGATGCGCGGCACCAGTTTGTCGGTGTGATGTTTGGCAAGGCGATGGAGCTGTACCGCGGCGACGTGTCGCGGCCGGAGGCGCAGGCGGAGCTGCGCGCCGGCCGGCAGGTTGTCGAGGCGATGCTCGACACGGTGCGCCACTTTGCCGGCAAGGAGCAGGCGTACGCGAGCATGCGCGCACTGGGCGGCCGCCACGCCGCGCACGGCCTCATCACACGCGACTCGCTGCAGCAACTCGGCGAGCCGTTTTTGTTTGCCTGTCGGCACTTTCTCGAGGACGAGTGGAATGTCGCGATGGAGTCACGCTTTCTTGCGCTGTTTCAGTACATGATTGACGGCGTAGCGACCGGCATCGAGGACGACGCCGTCGCGGCCGCGCCGTCGGCGACGACGACGTCGCCGCGCAACGGCACCACCGCCGCCGCCGTTGTTGCGGCGAGCAACGGCAGCAACGGCAACGGCAAAGATAGCAGAGCCGCAAAGGCCGCTGCCGCTGCGGCTGCTACCGCCTCCGACGAAGATGACGGCGAGAATGACGAGGACAGCGTCAAGGACGCAGCGGTGCGCGGCAAGAGCGGCGGCGGTACACAAGACGGTCGCGGCAACAACAACAGCAACGGCAATGGTCGTAGCAGCAGCAATGACGGCGACACTGGCGCTGTAGCGACGCGGACACCCGTGGTGGGTGTCGGCGACCACCTCAGCGTCGCGTCGAGCGGGGCGACGTTCTGCCTCCTTTTCACCGACATTGAGGCGAGCACGCGGCTGTGGCAGCGCAACGCCGAGGCGATGACGGCGGCTGTCAAGGAGCACCAGCGCGTTGTGCGCTACCTCATCGCCGAGTATGGCGCGTACGAGGTGAAGATGATCAAGGACTCGTTCATTGTCGCGTGCAAGGACGTGCTCGTGGGCGCGAAGCTGGCGCTTGCGATACAGCTCGAGCTGATGCGTGTTGCGCCCATTGCCAATGGCTTTCGCATGGTCGACAACACCGAGGGCCGCGGTGATGCGAGTGTGTGGGACGAGCGCACGCTGCGCCTGCGCATCAGCCTCGAGCACTGCACCGACGCCGTCGCGACGTACGACGAGAAGCGCAACTGCTACGACTACTATGGCCCGAGCGTCAACCGGTGCGCGCGCATTCTGAGTGTGACGTGCGGTGGTCAGATACTGATGTCGCGGCAGACGTTTGAGAAGCTCATGGCGACGCCGGCCTTTCACGACGAGCCGTGCGCGGCGACGCTGCGTGACGTGCAGGCGCCCTCGCCGGACGTCGAGCTGGACGACAATGGCCTTGACCACTATGTCGCCGTGTGCGACATTGGCGCTGTGCGGCTGAAGGGCATCAGCGAGCCGGTGCGCCTTGTGTCCATGGTGCCGCGCTGTTTTGTTGGCCGCCTGTTCGTCGACAAGATTGGCAAGCTGGCGCTGCGTGCGGCCACGTAAGCCGAGGCGAAGAGAGTATGTGTGCGAAAGAAGGCCCACGTCGAAGTGGCGCGACGTAAGTATGCATACGCAGTGTCTTGTATGTATGTATGTGTGTGTGTGTGTGTGTATGTTTTGTGTTGTGTACATGTTTATGCTTGTATGTGTACTCACGCTCGTGTCTCTCAGTGTGTCTGTGTGTATGCGCGTTTTCATGTGCACATTGCTATCGCGGCTTGTATATACCTGTTTACATATATATATGCACACGTTTCGCATCGTGGCACGCAACTGCAGTCATTGCAGCATGCCCTCTACTCGCTGTCTCTCACTCTGTCTCTTTCTCTCTTTGTGTGCACGTGCATGTGCACGTGTTACATGTGTGCCTGTATGTGTTTATATACATGTACATATACACGCACGTTTATGCTTTTGTGTATGCGTGTCTGTGCATAGCTATGTGTGCGCATGCGTGCGTACTACAGTGACTACTTAGAGCGCTCTTGCTACGTATGTGCGTTTGCGTGCATGTACGCCTTGTACAACGATGTACACGTGCAAGTGCGTGCAAGTGTGTTTGTATATATGTGTCGCGTAGCAGTTGTCGTCTGCAGTGCAGTGACGGGGTGCGTGTGCGCGTGTGCGTGCCCTGTTACTCTAGCATCGTGTGTCTGTGTGCTTGTACATGGACACGTTGCCTTGTTCCACGTTGTCGAGGGCTGTTGCAAGAGCACCACAAGCCAGGCCAACGTGTGTGCATATACACGTGTGTGAGTATGTGTGTGTGCGTATACTGGTGTGCGTTATGTGTCACACTCACACACACACATGCCTGCGTTTGCTTGTTTGCACATACAACATGCATACACACACACTATACACACTATACACGCAAGAAGACGCAGTCGTTGTGTTCTGCTGCACCAGACACACACACACACACACACACACACACACACATACACAGACATGCGGCCACCGATCAAGCAATCGTTTCGCTTGTACTTGCCGGCGTTGTTTATGTGCACGGTGACGTACCTGGTCATGGCGTTTGCGCGGTCGCGCGCGAAGGTGCTGAAGTTGGGACATGACTTTGTGCCCATCTACTCGGAAGAGGGCCAGCTCGAGGGCTTCACCCACCCGGTGCTCGTGCAGGCGGGCAACAAGTATCGCGAGCAGGACAGCCGCAATGCGTCGTCGTCGTAGCGTTGCATGTGCGTGTGTGTGCGTTTTGTTGCGCTCATGTATATATATACGTGTGTGTGTGCATGCCTTTTGCCATGCTTGCCTTGTCTGCAGTTGCACTTGCAAGTCACGTAGTGTTTGTTTGTGTGTGTGTGTGTGTGTGCATCTTTGCTGCAGTGTGTCTGTCGGTGTCTGTGTGTGTGCGTGCATACGTGCAGTAGTCGTCGTCGTTGCTGTCGCCGTCGTCATGTCCATTTTGCAGTACAATGGCGGCTCTGTGCTGGCGATGGCCGGCAAGGAGTGCTTTGTCATCATATCTGACAACCGCCTTGGCGAGCAGCTGAAGACGATCTCGATGGAGGTGCCTAAGTTGCACACGATCAATGACAGCGTCATGCTCGGTCTCACGGGGCTGCGCACTGACCAGCAGACGTTCCTCAATCGTTTGCGCTTCCGCACTGAGATGTACAAGCTGCGCGAAGAGCGCGACATCAGTGGCAAGGCGCTCAGCGCGCTCATTTCGTCGATGCTGTACGAGGCCCGCTTCGGGCCGTGGTTTGTCGAGCCCGTCATTGCAAGCATCGACCGCGCCAAGGGCGATGTGTACTTGTGCGCGATGGACTTGCTCGGGGCGCCGTGTGAGCCAGAGGACTATGTGTGCGCCGGCACCTGCGCTGAGAGCCTGCATGGCATGTGTGAGGCGCTGTGGCGCCCGGGCTTGTCGTCTGAGGAGCTGTTCGAAGTCGCCGCGCAGGCGATGTTGTCGGCGTGTGACCGCGACAGCCTGTCGGGCTACGGCGCCGTCGCGGTGCTCGTCACGCGCGACCACACCGTCACGCGACTGATCAAGGGACGCAAAGACTAGACGCAAGGCATATACACACATACACGCATACACACACGTACGCACACACGTACACACACGCGCACGTGCACGCACATGTGTGTATGTGTGTGTGTGTGTGTGTGTGTGCGTGCGCTACGGTGTGTACGAAGGCGCGCAATGACGAGCACGGCAGACGATGTGCATGTATGTATGTGTGTGTGCACGAGAGAGAGAGCAAGCAAGGTGTAACGAGGACATGGTCTGTGTGTGTGTGTGACGCGCGTAGACGGCAAAGGCGAGGTGCAGTATGCATGCAGCGGGTGCACACACATATACACACATACACACACACACACGCATACATATGCGCACTTGCACGCACGCAGTCGACGCAGCAGCACATTGTTGTGTATGCATGTGTATGTGTCGTCGTGTGCGTCTGTTGCCTCATGCTTGCCTTGCACATGCATGTATACATACGTGTACGTGCGCGTCAGTCTGTGACGAGGTGTGTGTGTGTGTGTGTGTGTGTGTAAGTGTGTTGACGTGCATACACGTACACGGAGAGGCCCTGTGGTGTGCAGTCATGACGTGGGTTGACGATGGTGCGCAAGCTGCGGGGCAGGCACCGCAGCAGCAGGAGGTGCGCCTTGGCGACCGCACAACGGCGCCGATGCTCTTTTGCGCCCGTTGCAGCAACCTGCTCTACCCCGAGGCGGACGAGGAGCGTAACATGCGCTGGCGCTGCAACTATTGCAAGACGACTGAGGTGCACGACGACTGCAACATGGTGTACGTGCTGAATATGAAGATGAAGAGCGACACAGTCGGCGACACGGACCTGCTCGCCGAGTTCGCGAGTGACCCGACGGCGCAGCGTGACGCGAACAAGCGCTGCCCGCGCTGCGAGCAGAATGACGTCACATGCTTCGTCAACCCGCTTGGGCAGCCGCAGGAGGACATGACGCTGTACTTTGCCTGCGCCAACCCCAAGTGCCGCTACGTGTGGAAGAGCGAGGAGGTGACGGAGCAGGTGTGACGTGTGCAAGCAAAGCAATATGTACGTATGCTTGTGTGTGTGTTTGTGTGTGCGTGCGAGCTTGCGCATTGTCGTCACTGCGCACACGCCTCGACAGTAGATATGTACGTGTGTGTGTGTGCATGTAAGCGAGCGTGCGCGTGAGTTATGCGTGTGCTCGGCGTGCCATTGGCGCTGCTGTGCCTGCACTGGCACTTTGTCGTGACGGTGCTGAGCATGGTGAACTATGTTGTGTACGTGCGCGTGCGTGTCGACAATGCTGACATACGCAACGCCTATCTCGCCTTCAGCGTCATTGGCCTCGTGTGCTACGGTGTGGTGGCGGCGCCGCTGTTTGTGTATGCGTACAAGTACGCCGACAGCGCCACGCACCAGCGCGCACGCATCATGGCGGGTGTGGCTGTCATGTTCGGCGCCTCCTCGCTGCCCGTCTTTGTCGTCGAGCTTGTCATGCTACTGACCTACGGCAACACGCTGCACGACGTGCTTGACGGCGTGGTGTTTGTGCTGCAAATGATTGGTGTGCTCGTTGGCGGCGCGCTGACGTGGTTTGCGTACATGCGCCTGGTTGCGCGACGCGTGCACCGGCGCTTTTGCTATGAGCGCTACATTGCCTCGTTTGACGACGCGCACGTGAGCACGTCGCTCTACCCGCCTCGCCGCCGCGCATACGGCGGTCATGTGCAGCACATTGCCGTCAAGCCGCCACACTCGGACCAGCCATCGTTCATCTAGAGCGACGCAGCATGCACTCTTGTCCACACATGTGTGCATGTGCGTGCCGGTCGACATGCTGCTATGTTGTTCTTGTATAGTAGCATTGCAACGTACACACACACACACACACACACACTTGCGCCCGTGACTTGCTTACACGATGACGAGCACGACGACTGGTGCGCGTGTGCGCGTGCTGAGCTACAACCTCAACTTGCTGCCACGCGGCTGCGGTGGCTTTCAGCGCGAGCGGCTACAGACGTTTCTGGAGGCAGTCGACGCGTACGATGTGCTGTTGCTGCAGGAGGTGTACGCGACGAGCGTGCTGCCGTATGCGATGCAGCCGTTGTTTTGCTACCAGGCGGCGCTGCTGGCGAGCCTGCACGAGAAGGGGTTTGCACACCACGTTGTCGCGCGGCAGCCGTCGTATTGGACGGTGCTGAAGCACGGCATCACGTGCGACAGCGGCCTTGTCATTGCGTCACGCTACCCGATTGCACGCAGCGGCTCGTACACGTTTCGCACCCACGCGACGATCAAGCAGGCGGCGCCAAAAGGCTGCCTTGTTGCCGAGGTGCTCGTGCCGTGTGCACAGCAGCAGCAGCAGCACGACAGTGTCGACGAGGGCGACGGTGCAGAGGCGCCGTGTGTGCCGGTGCTCTTCTTCAATGTGCACATGCGCCCCGAAGAGGCTGTCACGGCGGCCGACTCGTCACAGGTGCAGCAGATGCGCATCTTTGTCGAGACGCTGCTGCAGCACACGCAGCGCGGCGGCGGTGACGGGACTGCGGCGCGTGTGCCGTTTGTGGTTGCTGGCGACTTCAACATACAGGGCATTGACGCCACCACCAATGCACCGACGCGGCAGTACAGCGAGTTTGTTACCGAGATGCAGCTGCTTGGTGATGTCCGTGATGTGCTGTACGAGGCGTGTGGTCGTCACCCGCCCACGCGGCCGTCGCACCTCTTCTTTCCTGCTCAGTCCACGTTGACGCAGTATGGTGCGCTGTCACGCCGACAAGACTACCTGCTCGTCAACAGCGCCGCCGTCGCGGCAGCGGACACACGCGTCGAGAAGTTTGTCGTCGGTCACTATCGCCCGTATGCGTACTTGTCAGATCACTTTGGCATTGCAACGACATTGCGCGTGTGCGCGGCGGCCGCGACGACGACGAGCAGCAGCGGCGTCAGCAGCAGTGGCAGCAGCAGCAGCAGTGGCAACAAGCAGGGCGGCGATGACGGCAGCAGCAGTGCAGCGGCGACGGCGGCGGCGGCGGTGGTCGTCACACGACGCCGCGCAGGCGCTGCACTGCTGTCGTCGCGTCCGTATCCCCATCACCGCCATGCACAAAAGCAGCAGCAGACACAGCAAGGTGCGGCGCCAGCGATGCGCGCATCGCACATGATGCCAGGCCTGCTTGCTGCGCTGGTGTGCATCGCCCTGACGGTCAGCGTGACGCCGCTCGTGTTGTTTGCGGTGGTGTGGTGTGTGCTGCAGTGGCGTTGGTTGCTGCTGCAGCGCACGCCAGTGCGTCGTCGCTTTGCGCGTGTGACGGACGCTGTCGTGCGCGGCAGAGCAGAAGTCGACCTGCTGCCACTCGACGGTGACGACGACGACGAGGACGACGAGGATGGTGACAGTAGCGCTGCTGCGGACGACAAGGATGCTGGCGACAGCATGCAGCAGCAGCAGTTGCAGTCGCAGACGTGTGCAACGCCTGCAGGCGTCAAGGACGACGGTGTAGGCGGCGAGGCGTGTGCGCACAGTGGCAGCAGCGGCAACGGCAGCAGCGGCAACAGCAGCCACAACGAGGACGAGCTGCTGCGCATCTTGCCAGGCGTCGACTCGCTCGCGACGGCGTGGGAGCGGGCGGTGCGGCGGCATCGCACGCTGCCGTGCCTCGGCGCCGTTGGCGATGTGGGCGATGCCGAGTGGCAGTCGTACGGCACCGTCGATGCGCGCGCGCGTGACGTGGGTGCGGCCCTGCTGCAGCACCTTGGTGTGCAGCCAGGCGAGGCGGTGGCGGTGGTGTGTGACGCGTGCCGCAACGCGGTGGTCGTCGAGCTTGCCTGCATGCTCGTCAGCGTCGCGACGTTGCCGCTGGCGGGCAAGAGCAGTACGATGCGCGCGCTGCTCGACAGCCACCGCGTACGCGTCGCCTTTGCCGACCGCGCGGCGCTCGCGTCGCTGCTGCTGTGTCGCTCGACGGCGCTCGAGACGGTGGTGTGCCTGCAGCCCGTTGTCGACGAGGACGACGCGGCGGCGGCGAAGGACCTGAACATTGCGCTGCTGACGCTCGACGCGCTCGAGCATCGTGGCCGCGCAAGCGCGACGACAGCGACAGCGACAGCGACAGCGCCGCCGCCGCGACCGAGTGCGCAGACGGCGCTGACGCGCACGATGGACAATACGGCGACTGTTGACGTGACGCACGGTGTGGTGGTGTGGACGCACGGCGATGTGTTGCGTGAGGTGCGTGTGCTGCAGCGCACCGGTGTGCTGCCGCGCGGGCCGTGGCACGAGTCGATGCTGTGGTGTACGCCCTTTGCGGTGCTCTTCCACCGCATCTGCGTGCTCGGACTGCTGCTGCAGGGCAACGCGGTGGCGGCGGCGCGGGCGACCAACTTGCAGGCGGCGCTGCGGACGTTTCACCCGACACTGCTCGTCTTGTCGCCACTGCAGTTTGCGACGAGTCGGCTGCAGCTGCGCCGTGCACAGCGACAGCACACGCTGTACAGCGCGCTCTTTGACCGCGTGTTTGCCCTGCGTGCGCGACTGCTGCAGCTCGGCAACACGGACTGTCCGCTGCTGCGCTACCTGTTCTTCCGCCGCTTTGCGCGACAGCTGGGCGGGTCGGTGCGGACGGTGGTGCTGAGTGTGTCGCAGGTCAGCACGCCGTACCCGCTGCGCGAACACATCGCCGTCTGCTACACGCCGCACGTCCGCGAAGTGAGCTTCTGCAGCGGCGTGGGCGTGTGCACCATTGACGGCGTGCCGGCGCCGACGCTGCGCGTGTCGCTGCGTCCGACAATGGGCCCGCTCGCGCACGACGCAAACATTGGCCAGCTGGCACTGACACGGTACGGCGCACACGACGCGGTACACGACGCGGCACGCGGCGGCGTCGTGCACGTCCTCGCGACGGCCGCGCGCTGGGAGGCCAACCGCACGCTGACGCTGCTCGGCCCGCCGCTCGGGGTGCTGTGGCCGCGTGGTGCGGTGGCGCAGTGCGCGATCGCCGACGACGTTGAGCACACTCTCGCCAAGTCGCGCTACGTGCATGACGTGTTTGTGCACTGCGAAGTGGACAAGCCGCTCATCGCCGTCGTCTGCCCCAACCGCGACACGGTCGAGTATGAGTGGCGACATCGCACGCGTGACGCGTCGGGCGCCGCGGCCGCCGCGACAACCGCCGCCGGCGCCGCCGCCGCGACAGCAGCCGCAGCAGCAGCCGCTGCCGCGCCGTCACAGCTCGTGTGGAGCGAGCTCGTGACGTTTGCCACGCCGCTCATCCTGGCCGATCTGCGTGCGCTGTGTGTCGAAGAGGGCCTGCCGGCGTCACACACCCCGCAGTTTGTACACGTCTACCCACACGCGTTTCGCTCTCACCGCACCTTTGTGACGCCGTTTGGCAAGCTGCGACGTGAGCACGTGTGCCGCTACTTTAGTGCGGTGTTTGAGCAGCTGTACCGTGGCATGAGCAAGACGGCAGCAACAGCGGGCGACAATGCGCACGCGGCGGCGGCGGCGGCACTGACCGCCAACACGGCGCTGCGCATCGTGGCGGCCGCGTCGGGTGGTGAGCACAGCGGCAGCGTCGACACGATGCCGCCGCTTGACAGTGACGCGGACAACTACAACAATGGCAACAACAACAACAGCAGCAGCGGCAGTGGCAGCTTCGCGGCATCGCCGTGGTCGCCACGCACGCCGCGTGACGGGGGCGGCGAGCTGCCGCGCTTGCAGGTGCCTGTGGCGATTGACATTGGCGGCACCTTTTGTAAGTTTGCGTACATTGTGCCGCCACACAATGGCGGCAGTGCCGGTGACGGCGCCGACACGTCGTCGTCGTTGTCGCAGCTAGAGCAACAGCAAGAGGCGACGGTGGCACCCGACGTGGACGCGCAGCAGCCACACGTGGCGCTCGAGCACGAGGCGTCGTCGTTGTCGGAGCGCATTGGCCTGCGCGCACTGCACTTTCTGCGCGATACGGCGGCAGCCGAGCGCGAGCTGCGCGGGTGTGCCGCCTCGCCGGTGGGCACGCTGCGCTTTGGCAAGATACCAACGATGCAGCTGCCGCGGCTGGCGAGCGTGCTCGCGGCACGACACGCCCTCGACGCGTACGCGCCCGCCTTTGCGCAGTGCGTGCGCGCAACGGGCGGGGGCGCGTTCAAGTACGCCGCCCTCGCCCGCCGCACCCTCGGCGTCGACTTTGACGTCGTCAAGGAGATGGACGCGGTGGTGCGCGGCCTCAACTTGGTGCTGTCCATTGCCCCCGACAGCGTCTTCACCGTTGACGGTGACACGGGCAAGCATCTGCCGCACCGCTTGTACAGCGCCGATGGCCACTTTGCGCCCTTCCCCTACCTGCTCATCAACATTGGCTCCGGCATCTCCTTCATACACTGCACGAGCGCCGACGGCGCGTATGTGCGTGTGGGCGGCACGCCCATTGGCGGCGCCACCTTCTGGGGCCTCACCCGCCTCCTCACACACCTCACCTCGTGGGATGAGGTCAAGGCGATTATGCGGCTCGACGGGCCAGGCGACAACACGAATGTTGACCTGCTTGTCGGTGACATTTACGGCTTCAATGCGCGCAACTTGCCCGCGATGCTGTCGCCCGAGTCGGTTGCCAGTTGCTTTGGCAAGTATGGCACGGAACGCTTTCGTGGGGCGGCGCCGCGTGGCAGTCCGGTCGAACACTTTGCCGACGATGGCATGGGTGAGATTGCCGCGTCGAGCAGCAGTCGTCGTCGTGGTGGTGCGGCAACGACAGCGACGTCGATGATGATGGCCGCCGAAGCGGCGCTGTCGCGGTCGTCCGCGGGCGTGACGGGCGGCCACGGTGCGACGACGAGGCGGAGCAGCAATCACGCGAGCGACGACGACGACAACAACAGCAGTCACGACAACAGCAATGGCAACGACGATAACGACGTTGGCGATGAGAGCAGCGACGACAGCGAGGACGAGGTGGCACACATGCTCGGTGGCGGCTTTGCGCGACACCGTCGACGCAGCGGCGGCGCTGCGGGCAACAATAACAACAACAAGGGCAACAACGCCGCCGCGTCTGCCTTTGCCTCGTCGCACCCGCAGCACACCACCGGCGATGCGAGCCACGCGGGCTCGTCGATGGACGTGGTGCGTTCGCTGCTGAACATGATTGCGGGCAACGTGACGCAGCTGGCGTACCTGCACAGCCGCGTGCACAATGTACCACACATCATCTTTGCCGGCGGCTTTGTGCGCAACAATGCGATTGTGTGGAGCACCATTAGCAAGACGCTCGCATACTGGTCGAATGGCGCCTGTCACGCACACTTTCTCGAGCACGACGGCTACCTTGGCGCACTCGGCTGCGCCGTCACGGTGTCGGAGGCGGCTTCTGCTACTGCACCTGCCAGTGCGAGCAAGGCCAGCTAACACACATATTGTGTCATGCAGTGAGGCATGCATGCATGTGCGCGTGCGTGTATATATCTATCGTGCACGTGTTGCACATACAGACACACACGGAGAGGCAGTCGCATGGCACGGGTGTGCATGCACACCGCGCTTGTTGCCTTTAGTTTACGCATTCGTTGTATTCACTTGCGCTACGAAAAAAAACGACCCCGTGCGCGTGTGTGTGCGTATGTATTGTGCGTTGTGTATTTGTGCTTTGCACGCTTTTTGTGTGTATGTACGTACATGTTGTCGTTTTGTTTTGTTTTATATACGTTTGTGTTGTATGTGTGTGTGTGTATATGCGTCCGCTACCACGTGTATGCGTTTGACGCTTTGCGCAGCTCGAGTGCACGACACTCGTCTTGTGCAGCACACACACACACACAGTCGCACACACAAAACATATACATGCAAACACACGTGTGCGTGTGTGTGTGTACAATGCACTGTACATGACTTGCTCTTGCGTAGCCTGTCGCACGAGCAACACGCATACATAGCCAAACATACATATATACACAAACACACACACATACACACTACACGTACACTTGTACACATATATACACGCTTGTACGCGCGTGCGTGTGCAATGCATTCGTCGTCGGCGCGTCTCAGTCGCGTTGTCACGCGAAACGCAATGAGCGGGGCGCCGTCGAGCGAGCATGCGATGCCGGCGGTGACGGTGGTGGCCTCGCGGTCGTCATCGTCGTGGCATGCGATGCGTGTCGAGCTGTGTGAGCTGCGCTGGGCGGTGCTGACGATCATCTGCTTCTTGACCTTTGGTGCGTCGTACATCTACGACTTCCCTGGCGCGATTGGCACCGGCCGCGGCGACACGATCGAGAGCGCGTTTCGGCAGGCGGGTCGGCCATACACACAGAGCATGAACCAGCTGCTGTACAGTGTGTACTCGTGGCCGAATACGGTGCTCGCGATGTTTGGTGGCCTGCTCATTGACAAGTATCTTGGCCTGCGGCGTGCGTCGTTGCTCTTTGCGCTGCTCGTGTGCACTGGCTCGGTGCTCTTCTACACGGGCATGCGTTCGCTGCACTACCCGCTGCTGCTGACCGGTCGAGTGGTGTACGGCCTCGGCAGTGAGTCGCTCGGTGTGTCGCAGTCGTCGTACGTCGCGCGCTGGTTCAGCGGCACGCGTGGCATGTCGTTTGCGTTTTGCATCACCATCTGCTTCGCCCGCGTCGGCTCCTCGTTCAACTTCATCGTCTCGCCGGCGATGGCGAAGCGGCACGGCGTGGACCAGGCGGTGCTGCTCGGTGTCGTGGCATGTGCCGTGTCTCTGCTTGCGTGTCTGGTGCTCATTGCGGTTGACGCGTACGCGGAGCGTGTGCGTTATGTGGCTGCTGTGGCCGGCGGTCCGCGACGACGTGGCCGTCGCACACGTCACCGTCGTCGCGGAGGCGACGCACACGACAACCACGTCGACGCGGACGCCGACGACTATGCCGCCGCCGCCGACGTGGTCGACGTCGTCGACGACGACGATGATGAGACGACGTCGCGTGCGAGTGTCATGCACCTCAGTGACGTGGCGAACATGTCCACGTCGTTTTGGCTCTTGTGTGCCATTTGCACACTGTCGTACTGCGCACTCGCGCCCTTCTTCGGCATGGGCCGCAACTTCCTTGAGGTCAAGTATGGCTACTCGGGCCACCGCGCTTCCGAGTATCTGTCCTCGTATCAGCTCTCATCGGCTGCGCTGAGCCCTGTCATTGGCCTGCTCGTCGATGCGGTGGGCCGCAACACGTGGTGGCTGCTGCTGTCCAACGCGACGTTTGTGGTTGTCTTTTTGCTCCTGCTGTTCACGTCGACACCGGCGCTGCTGCTGCTCATGACGCTCGGCTGCGTTGTCAGCTTCTTGTCGTCGTCGTTGTGGCCGGCGGTGCCGTGGGTGGTGCAGGCGAACATGGTTGGCTTCTCGTATGGCGTCATGACGGCCATACAGAACATTGGCCTTGCCATTGTGCCCATTGCTATCGGTGCCATTCTCGACCACCACACGCCGTCACACAACAGCAACAACAATAGCAGTAGCAGTAGTGGCAGTCACAGCTGTAGCAGTAGTGACAAGAGCAGCAGCAGTAGCAGCAGCTGTTACAGTCACAGTAGCAGTAGCAGTGCTGACGTGCTGCCGTCCATGCGTGGCTACTCGATTGCCGTGGCGATGCTGACGAGCATCGCGTTTGCCGCGCTGCTGATGTGTGTTGTGCTGCTCGTGTGTGACAAGCGCTACGCACGCGGTGTGCTCTCGTCCTCGCCGCGACGGCGTCGGCAGCTGCTCGAGGAGCAGGTGGTGCTCATTGACGATGCGACGCCCGAGCCACATCGCAGCTTGCTGCGTACATCCGTCGCACCTGCAGCACCCTCACCGCCACCATCTGTACCTGCAGCTGCAGCAGCGACACCACAAGCAGCCGGTGCGAGCACCGGCAACAACAACGCCGCCGACGACGGCACACACTCGCGCGACGCGAGCGCACACCACTCGCCATACAACCGCTAAACGTGACGTCTGCCTGTGTACATCTCTCTCTCTCTATATATATTTGCGTATGCGTGTGTGTGTGTGTGTGTTCAGCGATAGAGCGTACGCATGGTGGCGTCGTCTTGTGTGTGTGTGTGTGTGTGTGTGTGTGTGTGCATACGTTGCTCTACTGCATATCGATGCGTGCGTATATATCTGCATGGCTTGTGCTGCACGGTGTCGTGGTACAAGGTCGCATGCTGTCTGTGCATTTGTGTGTGTGTGTGTGTGTGTGCGTGCGTGTGTGTGTATGTGTCGTGACGCGCGCAAGCACATACATACTCTGCCATACGTGCTTGTCTCTTGTCTAGCCTTGTTGTGTCGCCCATGCCGAGTCGAGCGGTGCTGCGCAAGAAGGCGCGCCGCGACGCAAAGCGACAAAAGCAGCAACATGAGCAGCATCAGCAGCAGCCACCAACCTCGTCGTCGTTGTCTATGCCTGCCGCTGCTGCCGCCGTGGCTGTCGTCAGCGACACGACGGCAGCAACAGCAGCGGCAGCAACGTCGCTGCAGCACGGCGGCGGCGGCGGCGATGTGCACACGACGACGACGACGCCACGCGCACTGCGCAAGCGCCCACGCGCCGTTGTCACAGATGACAACAACAACAACAACAACAACAACAACAACAACAACAACAACAACAACAACAACGGCCACACCATGACGCACCGTGAACGCGTCAAGTTGGCGTCGCGGCTGCGCCTCGAGAAACAGATCGCGCGGCTGGCAGCGCAACAACAACAACAACAACAACAACAACAACAACAACAACAGCAGAATGACGACAAAGTGACGCCGCCGACACTTGTCGCGTCAGCACATGAGCGTCACAATGACGAGAGCAATGACGAGGCAGACGGCAACACACATGACCTCGCTACAGCTGCAACAGGAGGATCAGCAACAACAACAATGACGGCAACATCATCATCTGCACAACAACAACAACAGCAGCAGCACCTGCGTCATGATCCGCGCTTCACCAGCGGCACCTTCTGGCGTACACGCAAGGAGCAGCGCGCGCGTACACTCTTTCTTGGCGGCATGCCAGCCACGTACACGACAGCAGCGGTCAGAGACTTTATTGCGAGCGTGCTCGACGCGGACGAGCACGCGGCCGCGTACATGCCACCGCGTCCTCGCCACCGCCGCGACGACAATGACAACAATGACAACAACGACAACAATGACAAGGAGCACGACACGGCGACAACGCCGCTGACTGACATTGTGGAGCACATTGATGTGTTGTCGGGCAAGCGGCGCAGTGGTGTGCAGCACATGTATGTGCGCATGGCGTCGGTGGCGCTGGCGGGCTGTGCAGCCGCGCGTCTGGACGGCTACGCCGTGCCGGGCGGTCGTCGCCTGCGCTGCAACTTTGCCGCCGACAAGACACAGCGCGCAGAGGCGATACAACGTCGACAAGGACGTACGACACCGTCGTTTTCGCGGCGATGATGACGGCAGTCGTCGCGTACACACACACAGAGAGAGTGAGAGGCGCACATGATGTTGTGTGCACGTTGTTATGTAAGACGAGGCGAGTAAGTGCGCAGCACGCCTACATGCGCGCGTGTGTGTGCGCTAGTGTTGTGTGTTGTCCGTGCATAAAGCGCTGTACACGACATTGACACACACGCACATGAATGTATGTTTGTGTGTGTGTGTGTGCTCTTGCAACGATGGCAACACGTGCAGCTGCTGCGTACATAGGCACACACTCACACACATAGCAGCACATAGATTGTAGTCTCTCTCTCTCTGTCTGTGTGTTTGTGTGTGTGTGCAGCAAATGAGCAGCAACGCGGCGACGAGTGCGTGGTCGTTTGACGACGTGGCCGTCGTCGACCTGGCCGACAAGCACGGTGACCTCATGTACTCGTCGTGCAGCAGCAGCAGCAGCAGCAGCGCGACGAGCGATGCAGACGACGACGCGAGTGCCTCACGCAAGCGTCACAGTGACAGCAGCAAAGACGACGATGACGACGATGGTGGCGTGCAGAGCAGCAGCAGCAGCAGCGACGACAACGACAACAACAATGTAGCGCGTGTGCTGCCGACGCCGGCGCGTGCATCGCTTGCGTCGTTTGCCGCACTGTCGCGACTGGGTGTACCGTCATCGTCAAGCCTTGGTGGCAACAATAACAACAGCAACAGCAGCAGCAATGCGACAAAGAAGCTGAGTGCGGTGAGCGACTGCGCCGACGTGGCGCAGGAGCTGCGCGACGAGGTACAGCGCAGCAAGACGACGCACACGTGCGGCATCGCCGCACTGCAACTGACGGCACTGCCACGTGGCCTGCCACTCAGCACGCTGGTGCACCTCGACTTGTGCGACAATGCGCTGTGCGAGCTGCCGGCGGAGGCGTTTGTTGGCCGTTGCGGTCAGCACCTGCACACAATCGACCTGCACTCGAACAAGCTGCGCAGTGTGCCGGCGACGTTGCTGCGGCTGCCGCGACTGCAGGTGCTGGCACTCGACCACAATGCACTGCGCGAGCTGCCCGTCGAGGCAGTCGGGCGTGACGGCCGCCGCAGCCTCGCGCCCGCACTGCGCCGCCTCAGTGCCGAGTTCAACGACTTGCAACGCTTCCCGATACAGCTGTTCGAGCAGTGCACGCGACTGGAGCAGGTGCTGCTCGGCGGCAATGTGGCCGTGCTCGACGAGCACGCCGGCGAGCTGCCGTATGCGCGACTGTGTGCGTGTGCGCCATCGTCTGTGCCGCAGCAGGAGCAGGAGCAGCCACAACGTGTCGTTGTGCTGCGTCTCGACAATGATCCGCGACTTGTCACGCAGATGCGCGAGGCGGCGCTGCCGCGCACGCTGCCGTGGCTGTCGCTGCAGCTGCACAGCATCTACCCCGACCGCGTGCTCGATTACTTGTACCTCGGCTCGCTGCGCACGGCGCAGACGGCGGCGGTGTACCGCGCCCTCGACATTGCCTACGTCCTCACCGCCGGCCGTGACCTGGACGTGACGCTGCTGCCGGGCATGGTGCACCGCGTGCTGCCCATGAACGACTACCCCGACGAGGATCCGCGGCCGCTGTTTGACGACGCCTACGCGTTCATCGAAGACGCGCGACGGGCACACAAGGCGGTGCTCGTGCACTGCTTCGCCGGCCTCTCACGCTCGGCGACGCTCGCGGCGGCGTACCTGATGCGCAAGCGCGGCCTCGGCGCCGAGGAGGCGCTGGCGCGCATTCGACAGGCACGACCTGCTTCGCGGCCGAATGCCGGCTTCGTGCGCGCCCTCGCCGCGTACGAGGCGACGCTGCGCGCAGCGACGGCGACCGTGTAGCACGTGACAACGCACTGTGACATCATGTACAAAAACACGTAAAAACACTCACACACACATACACACACACACACGCGTGTCGTATGCAGCCATGTTTGCGCACACACGCGCACACGCGTCTCTACTGCCTTGTGCGTGTCTGCGCGTAGAGCCGTCAAGCATGACGAGTGCAGCCTTTGCTGCCCAACACGCGCGCGGTGCTGTTGCCGTTGCGGCGGTGTGGCTGCTTGGCGACTTTGCCGCGCAGTTCTACGGCGCCCACGCCTCGGCAGCCGCGGAGCGACTGAGGCGCCTGAGGGCGGAGCAACAGAGCGCGGAGGTGGTGGCGCGCGCACCTGGCCCGCGCACACGACCAACGGCGGCGCAGATGTACGCGCTGCTCGACAAGGAACGACTGGCGCAGGCGGCGGCGTTTGGCGGCGCCCTCGCGTACCCGCTGTCGCTGCTCGTGATGTCGTCACCTGCGAGTCGGGCGGTGCTGCGCACGCGCGGTCGCCTGGTGGGCGGTGGTGTGTTTGTGCCGACACGTGCGATGCTCGCGAAGACGAAGGCGATTGTCGTGTGTGCGCTGTGCATGCGTGCGCTGGCGCTGCAGCAGCTCGTGCTGACGCCGCTGTTGGCCTGGTCGTACATGAACGCCATGACGGCCGCACGCGGCGGTTTTGCTGAGGCACGTGCGCTCTCTGCCGCACACGACGATGACAGCAGCAGCAGCAGCAGTGCAGCAGGCGATGTGGCTGTGCAGCGTGCATCGTCATCGTCGTCAGCACTTGGCGATGTGCTCGCACTGGAGGGCTACATGGTGACGCGTATGCTGCCGTACATGATTGCCTACTCGTGGGCCGCATACACGCCAGCGTACGCCGCGGCCTGGACGCTCGCACGCGGTGGTGGAGCGCTGAGCTGGCTGCTGCCTGCCGCGGCGATGGTGCCGTGGACGGCGTACCTGTCACGCATGCAAGAGCAACAGCTGCTGTAGCGTCGTAGTCAACTTTGTATGTGTGTTTGTGTATGTGTGTGTTTGTGTATGTGTAATTGTAGTACACGTTGCGTAGCGGATCTTTTTGTTTGTATTTGTCCTTGTCCTTTTGCCGTGTGTCTCGCTCGTCCTCATGCATCGCCTCGTTCGTCGCAAACTGCCTGCCAGTGCATACATACACACACACATGCATGCGTGCGCGTGTATACCCCTCTCTGTGTGTGCATGTGTCTTTCTGTATACAAGACGTGTATGCTGTTTCTCTTCTCTTTTGTGTGTGCGCACAAGTTACATTATAGTGTGTACGTGTGTGTGTGTGCGTCTTGCAGCGTATATGTGTTTTGTGTACATGTTGTCATGCGGACGCGTAACGATGTAGACAACCACGCGTGTCAAACGCAGCCGCAGCAACGCGATGACGCGAACGACAACAGCCACCGCGTAGACGGCAAGGGCAGTAGCAGCAACAGTCGTAGTAGCAGCAGCAACAGCTACCGTAACAACAGCGTTGGCGGTCGGCACGACGGCTGTGGCCTGAGCGCAGACAACAGCGATGTGCTGCAGAGCGACGACGCCGTAGACGACAGTGACAAGAGCGTGCACGCGGTGGCAGCCGTGCCGCGACGGCGGCGATCTGCCAGCGGCCTTGTTGTCGAGGTTGACAGCGGCGACAAGGAGGACGAGGACGAGCCATGCAGTTGCTGTTGCTGCCGTGGACTGTGCAACCGCGACGTGGTCGTTGACCTGCTGACTGCCGCTGTGTCGGAGCCGGTATCGCCGTGCACGACGGCGGCGACGGCAGCCGCTGCTGCTGCTGCTGCAACAGGTGCAGCAACAGACGGCACGAATGCTGCTGTTGTTGCGTCGTCGTCGCCGTCGTCCTTCTCGCTGTCACCCGAGGTGCTGCCGCTGTCGTCGTTGCCGCTGCCCTTGTCCTCGCCACTGCCGCTGTCGTCGTCATCGTCGTCGTCGTCGGCAGCCGCCGCCACCGCCTCTGCCTTTGCGTGTGCGTTGCGCAGTGATGTGGATGTGGTGCAGCATCATCGCCGCCTGCGCGACGCGTATGTGCAGCGGTGGAGTGCCGAAGAGCAGGCTTACTTGCGCCACCCCGGCTGGTGTGAACATCGCGTCATCATTCTTGTGCAGGAGGCGTTCCGCGCGACGCTGTCGCGGGTGCGCCGCGCCTGCGCCTGCGGCTGTCTGCCGCGTAGCGAGTGTGGCCGGCTGCTGTGCATGGTGCGCGCGGCAGCGACGGATGTCAAGGCCGAGTATCGTCGCACACTTGCCCGCACACGCAACAGCAACAACAGCAACAACAACAACAACAACAACAACAATCGCGATGACAACAACAGCGGTGACGACGGTGGCGTGCGTGATGAGGTGTGTGCGCGTGTCTTGTGCATTGCGAGCAAGGCGATCAACTGTATTGCGTCGGTGTGTCCATACAGCAGTCTTGGCTTTGTGCTGCCCTATGCAGAGAATGTTCGCTACGGCGACCTCGTCCACGCAGCCGCCGTCGCACGTGACAGGAGCAGCAGCGGCAGTGACGGCAACGCTGGCACCACCACCACCGCCGCCGCTGCTGCTGCGGCACGTGCTGCCGCAGCGGCGGCAGCGACAACGCGCGCAGCGACGACACCGGGTGATGCGTGGCCGACGAGCCCGCAGACGTGTCCGCCACGCTCATACTGTACGCGCTGTCGTGTCACGGACACAAGCAGCGAGGCCGCGCCATGTTACGCCATGCGCGTCTTTGGTGGCTGCTGCTGCTGCTGCTGTTGCAACAACAACAACAACAACAGCAGCAGCAACGATGCGGTGACAACGGCGGCGCTGCCGACAGCCGTCACCACACCCGCGTGCAGTGGTAGTAGCAGCAACAGCAGTGCGCAGGTCAAGGCGACGGTGCGTGTGGCGGGCGGCGCGACGCTGCCGCCGACGTCGCTGCGTGGTCCCGTCACGCTCGCTGAGCAGCGCTACATAGAGCGGCAGCAGCTCGTGCCATGTAGCACACTCGGCTTTGTCGCCTGCTCACTCGCGTCAACGTCGTTTGTGGCGCTGCGGCGTGCGACGATCGCGACGGCCGCGATGCACGCCCGCTGCCGCTCTCGCCCGCGTGACGGCAACGACGACGACGACGACGGTGACAAGCCGACGACGCCGTCACGCGTGCCGCAGCAACCGTCGCCGCTGTATGTAGACGATGACGTTGTTGCGGCAACGGCGGCGACGGCAGCTGTCGACGACGTGAGAGGTGGCGCGGTGGTGTTGTCCACGGTAGCAGCAGTTGCAACGCCGATAGCGAGAGGCGATGGTGACGAGCGCAGTTGTAGCAGCAGCAGCAGCAGTGTTGTTGTTACGCCGCCGACGACCACACCGTCAGCATACTTGCCGTAACGACAGGTGTCGATGTGTGCGCTACGACTACGTCTGTGACGCCACGCAGCCGCAACTGCAGCGCACCACTGCATGCGTAGCACGAGCAATACATGCAGATGCACATGTGTGCATGCGAATGCACGACAGCGCTGTACACATGTACGTCTCTCGCTCGCTCTGTGTGTGCGTGTGTGTATGTGTGCGTGTGTGTGTTTGTGTGTGTTTGTATATATAACAAACTTTCGTAACGATGCTTTTCTTTTGCGCTCGTTGCATTAGCGTGCATATGAGCAATGACGACTAGGCTGTTTGTGTATGTATATATATATATGCGTGTGCTTGTGTGCGTGAATGTATGTGTATGACACAATGTGCGTGCGCATGTGTGAGGCCTCCCATGTACACAACAGTATACACACGTGTATGTGTATGTTTGTGTGTGTTTGTGTGTGTGTGCGTGTGTGTGTGTTTTGCCAGTGTACATGTCACGTTTTCTCGCGCATCACGTATACATTTATGTTTTGTCGTCCACATGCTCCAAGCAAACAAACACACAACGCACTGATCTCTTGTACGTGTGTGTGTGTGTGTGTGTGCTTGCTCGACATGTATGAGTGCCAATGCGTCGACATGCACATGCATGTGTGCGTGTGCATACTCGTGTATATGTACGTGCAGAGGCACCGCTGAGCACGTGTGCTTGTTGCTTGCAGGGTGACAGTGTGTGTGTGCGTGTGTGCGCGCTTGCTCGTTGCATGTATACATGTATCTCTCTGATGTATGTGTGTATGTGTGTCTGTATGTGTGTGTGCGTGTGTGCTTGTGTGTGCATGTCAATGCTTTGCTTGCTTACTTGCGTGTTGTGTAGTTTGGCGACTGCGCGTACACATTTGTGTGTGTGTGTGTCACAGTGTAGTTGCACCTTGTTTATAGTTGTAGTCGTACACAGTGACACAAGCATCGCGTGCAACGCAATATTGGCAACGGCACAAGAGCATAGACATTGTGCGTGTAGTGTGTGTCGTGTTGTTTGTTTGTTTTTTGTGCTCGCGGTAGCTCTCGTGCGTGCGCTCTCTCTGCCTGTATCTGTCGTCTGTGTTGTGTGTGCAGTCACGGGGCAGCCGCTGTTTGTGACGTTGCGATGTTGTCCGTCGGCGTGTCGCGCGACGCAAGGGGTGATGGTGGCAGTGGCAGCGACATTGCCGCTGCTGCAGCTGCCCCACCCTCGTCGTCGTCGTCGGACGAGGCGAATGTTGTCAACACGATGTTGACGAGTGCGAGGCCAGCCGTTGACTGGCGTGCGGTGCGGCTGGCCCCGCACATGCGCGCTACGCTGCGGCGCGCACGCGATGCGGTGCTGGCGCACAATGTCAGCAACTTTGACGGCTTCGGCTCCTTTCACTCGGACGATGTCGAAGATCTGATTGAGCAGAGCGCGAGTGAGTATGTGCCGCCGTCGTGTCTGCCGCTGTTTGCGCAACGCATACTGAGCAAGCCCGAGCTGCACACACTCGTGCGCACGCTCGACACGACCACCGTCGTCAACGACGCCCGCACCGACGTGTCGACACCGCCGCGACACGGCGACGACGACAGCGACGACAGCGACAGCCGCGCGGCGATGAGTGACAGCGACGACGGCAATGCGACGAGTGCCGACGATGCAGAGTCGTCGTCGCATGAGCAGCAGCAACGACGACAACAACAGCCACATAGTGACACGTACCGTAGTGCACGACGACGCTACCGCAGCGCCTCGCCGCCACAGCAGCAATCGTCGTCGTCATCGTCTCGGCCGCGCGCGTCGCGTGCGCGCGTGTACACGGCTTCGTTTGCCGATACGCAACAAGACGGCGCACATGCGCGGCGGCACGCATCGTCACACACAGGGGCAGCGGCGACAGCAGCAGTAGCAGCGACGGTAGTACGCCATGACGTCGGCGGCACACGCAGCGTCGATGACGGCAACGACGCGGATGGCGCCGACACGAGCAGTGAACCGCCTTTACCATCGCCGCACGCGCCGTCGTGCGCGAGCAGCGCGACTGGCGGCAGCACAAGCAGCAGCAGTCGTGATGGTGCTGCTGCTGGCGGTGGTAGTGACGTGGACGGGGTGGCTGTCAGCGCGGCGCGTGTGCGCGTTGCGGCGACGCTGGGCAAAGAGGCACACTCGACGAGTGCACTGCTACTGCCACAGCAACAGCAGCAGCAACAACAAGAGCAAGCGCACGACAGTGAGCAGGGGCTGCAGCACGCTGTCGTTGCCGATGTGTTTGACGTGAACGTCATGCGTGCTGCACATGCACTCGCCGCCACGACGACGACGACGCGTGCGACGCAGCAGCTGCTGCGACACCTGTACACAACGCCCGTGGCGCCGTGTGCCATGGGCGCCGCCTTCCGTGCGACACACTTCACACTGCGTGACGCGGTCGTGTTTGTCAACCAGGGCGCCTTTGGCAGTGCCCTGGCCGGGGCGCTGGCGATGAAGCACGCCTATGAGCTGCACGCCGAGGCCGAGGTGGTCGAGTACGTTGACCGGCAGCTGCTGCCCCTCCTCGTCCACAGCACACGCGTGCTCGCCGAGTTTGTGCACGCCGACGCGCGACAGCTTGTGCTGGTGCAAAACGCCACCTTTGCGCTCAACGCGGCGATGCGGCTCATTCGCGCCGGTGACGTGGTTGCCTTTCTCGACACGGAGTATCTGGCGGTGTACAAGATGATGTGGTTCCGCTGCAGTGAGGTGGGCGCGAGCCTGCACGAGGTGCGGCTGTGCAAGTATCTACACGACGCCGCCGTCCTCGGCGACGATGCCGCGCTGACGCGTGAGGTGCTGCGTCAGCTGCCGCCCGGCTGCACGACCGTCGTCGTCGACCTCATCGCCTCGACCACGGCGCTTGCCCTGCCGGTGCTGACGCACCTCGTGCCGGCGCTGCGGCGCTGCGGTGTGCGCGACATCATCGTCGACGGCGCCCACGGGCCGCTGCAGGTGCCGCTTAACTTTGCCGCCCTGCCGGCGCTGTGTCAGCCCAGCGTGTTCGTGGGCAATCTGCACAAGTGGTTCTGCGCACCCAAGTCGGTTGGCTTCTTGTGGGTGCGCAACGAGGACAAGGAGCGCGTGCGCAGCGTGGTCGTCTCGCACGGGGCCGGTAACGGCATGCTGTCCGAGTTCATCTGGGAGGGCACGCGTGACTGCGGCGCCTTTTTGTGTGTCCCCGCGCTCGTCCGCTTCTGGCAGGCGCAAGACTGTGCGCGGGTGCAGGACTACTGCAGCAGCCTGCTAACGTCGGCGGCGACGATGCTGACGGCGGCCTTTCGCTCGCGGCCCGTCGCGCGACATGCGCCCTTTATGGCGCTCGTCGAGCTGCCCGAGGAGCTGCAGGATGTGTACATCACGGGCAAGTATATACAAGACACCCTGCACGACACCTTCGCGATTGAGGTGCCGGTGAAGCAGGTGGAGGGGCGCTACTATGTGCGGCTCAGTGCGTTTGTGTACAACACCCCCGACGAGTACCTCTACCTGCGCGACGCGGTGCTGCTCATCGCCGACAAGTGGTTCCGCAGCGAGCTGCGCCGCAGCATGGCGCTGGCGCAGTATGCCGCCACGATGCAGCCGAGCCACAGCACCACCATCCTCACTGGCCAACACGGCAACGGCAGTGATGTCGCGGCAGCCGCGTCGTCGCCAACGGCAGCCGCTGACGTCGTCGCCACGTCGTCGACGGCGGCGCAGCACGGCGGTGGCGAGGGGACGGCGAGTGCGACGGCGACGACGACGATGCAAGGCAGCGTGCCGTGTGACGAGCGTCTGCGTCGCATGGGTGGCTGTGGTGTCGTCGGCCTTGACCCGACACTGAAGCGACGCAAGACGCGCAAATTTGCGTGACGGCGGTGTATGAGTGAGCGTAAGTCTGTGTGTGTGTGTGTGTGTGTGTGCATAGTCAACCTGTGTGCACGCATGCACAGAGACTTGTGTGTGTGACAGTGCCTTGGATGCACGTTCGCTGTACCGTTCCATCTGTATATATATACATACATGCACAATGCAGTTGCCAGTGTGTCGTGTGTTGTTGTTGTTGTGTGTGTGTGTGTTGTTGTCGACTCTGTGTTTGTGTCTCTGTCTGTCTGTATCATACTATACACGTAGGCAACCGTGTATGTGTGCATGTGTACGGTCGTTCTTTGCGTCGATCGGTTGCTTTCTTTTTGCATGTGTGCATGACAGAAGGCGAGTGCAAGAGAGCGCGAATGTGTGCAGGTGTGTAAGCGTGTGCATGTGTGTGCATGTGTGTACGTGTATGTTTGCATGCGTGTGTTGTATACGTACTGCGAGCATGCACGTCCGTTTGTTTGTTTTGCGGTTGCGATGACGCATGCCTGCGCATGCACAGATACACAAGCTGTCATGTGTGCATGTATTGCGTATGTGTGTGTGTCTGCTACGTCACTGCTGCGCTTGCTTGCTCATGATGTTGTTGTTGTTAGTGACACGTATACACACAAGCACAGCCTTGACACGCCACACAGACACACACGCCGCACACACACACACACTCCTCGCTACTTAACTGCGCAGCCATGCCGCCGACCAAAGGAGGCAAGCGACCGATGCCGCTGGGCGGCAAAGGTAAAGGCAAGCGTTCCGCTGGCAAGGCGCCCAAGTCAGACTCGAACCGCCGCGACCGCGCACGGCGCAAGAAGCAGCAGCGCTGGGACATTTTCATACACCGCGCGCTGCGGCAGGTGTACAAGCGCGGCACACTGAGCAAGGCCGCTGTGCGCGTGCTCGCGTCGTTCATTGAGGACATGTTCAACAAGATACAGTCCGAGGCGGTGTTTGTGGCGAAGATCAACAAGGTGCGCACGCTGACGGCGCGCGAGATACAAACGTCGGCGCGGCTGCTGCTGCCGCCCGAGCTGGCGAAGCACGCCATGAGTGAGGGCACCAAGGCTGTCGCCAAGTACAATGCATCGCGTGAGGAGGCGTATGCAAAGAATGGCATGTAGACGGCCATAGACGGCAAACGTGTAGAGACACGCATGCGCCAGACAAGGCGATAGAGGCGAGCAGACAAACAGACGGAAGAGCGGCTGTGTGGTGGCGTGGCGACGGCAAGTATACACACGTCGTTGTCACAGATGTGTGTGTGTGTTTGCTTGTGAGGACAAGGCAGGACAAAGATAGAGCGCGACACGGCGACGCACACGTCGCGGTGCTCGCGTACGTATGTGTGTGTGTATGTGTCTGTGTAACATGACATGGTAGAGCGCGAGGGCAAGACGGGCAAGTGAGCAAGCTGCAGCGATGTGTATGTGTGCGCCTTGTCATGTTGTGTGTGTGTGTGTGTGTGTGCAGCGTCGTAGCATGTCCGCGCCATGCTGTTTGCCTTGCTTTGCACATACACACGTGTGTGTGTGTGTGTGTACGTGCGTATGTCTGTAAGTGTGTGTGTACATGCTAGCGGACGTCACCATCAGCCGCAGCCGCAGTAGCAGCAGCAGCAGCAGCAGCAGCACGGCGTCATGCAGTGACGACGGTGCGGTGGCGGTGGCGACGGACATGTTCGCGGGCACCGCGCCTGACGACCTGCCGCTACCGCATACCTACACAACACACGTGGTGCTGTCTGACTTGCTTGCCGCCTCATCGTCGGCGTCAGCGTCACTGTCACCCATGACGGCGACAACAAGACCGCTGCGACGCGGCGGAGGCGGCGATGTAGATGCGTACGCCAAGGACGAACGCGACGACAATGACCGCCGTCATGTGAGTAGCGAGCGTGGCGGCATGCATACAACACCACCGTCACCACCGCAACAGCAGCCGCTGTTGTCGCTCACGACGCGGACGACCGCACTCGACGGCTTGGCTACGTGGCGTGCCGCACTGCAGCGACGCAGTGGCGCACGTCGCGCACTCGGCTGCTTGCGCCGTCGCCGTCTCTGCGCCGGCGTGACGCTGTACACAACGCCCGACAGCCGCAGTGGCGCCTACGTCGTTGCCGGGACGGTGCTGCTGTATGTGGTGAACATGGTCGTGGTGTGGCCCGTGTGTAGCCTGGGCGAGGTGGTTGCGGTGGGTGTGCTGGTGCTGCTGAGTGCGCTGGCGTGCATGGGCGTTGCATGCACCGACCCCGGCGTCTACCCGCGACTGCGCCGTGGCGAGGCGGACGCGCTGGCGCGTGAGCCGGGCCTGGTGCTCTGTCGTGTGTGTCAGCTGCGTCGGCCGCCGCACACGGCGCACTGCTACACGTGCGGGGTGTGCGTCCGCGACCACGATCACCACTGCGCCATCCTCGGTGGCTGCGTGGGGGCGCGCAACGTGCGCTGGTTTACGTCGTACCTGCTCATCTGCACCACCGCCCTCAGCATGGCGGTGTGCTTGCACTTGCGCCTGTTGTATCAGACAATCTTTCGCCTCGATCGCATGACGCAGCGCACCGCGACGACGGTGCCGCGTGTCGCGCACGCAGGCGGCAGCAACAACAACAACAATAACGCAACAACAGGAGCAGCACGAGTACACCACCCCTGCGACGATGATATTACGGCGTGTGAGTTTGCCGTGCATCACGTCTTGTCGATTGTGCTGCTCGTCTTTGACGCGGCCCTCGCGTCGCTGCTCGGTGTGTTGTGTGGGGTGTATGTGTGGTTTGTGTGCACCGCCCGCACCTTGCGCGTCGCACAGCGACAGCGTGCGTTGCGCCGTGAGCGACAACAGCAGCAGCAGCAGCAACAGCGGCAACAACAGCAGCGCAACACCATCAATGCTAGTGGTGAGCAGACGCTCTGTGTGTGCGCACAAGCGTCGTCATCGACGCCGCCGCCGCGCGTCACCGCCGCTGTCAGGCGGACGCTTGCGCCGCTGCGTCGTGGGTGGGCGTGCGTGGCGCGACTCTGCGCGGGTGTGCGGTTTGTCTGCGAGAATGTGTACCACGTCGTACTGCCCGCGCCGTCGATGCTGTGCAATGACAAGCGCAGCGACGACGACGACGATGACAGCGCAGAGGACGACAGCAGCAGCAGCAGCACCGACGACAACGACGGCAATGCGGCCATGACGGCGGCAGTGCACACTGCGGCGGCCAGTGGCGAGGCGGAAGTGGCGGCGGTGCGTGTGGCGCCTGCGCGCACACACGGCAAGCTCGCGACGACATAACATGTTGTGTGCGTATATGTGTGTGTGCACACGTACGCACACAACGCCCATACGCATATGCATACGCATTCGACACACACACACATACAAGCGCGCATGTACATGTGCACACGTGTGCATGTGTGTGTCTGTCTTGCAGAGTATGATGTGCACGTGACAATGCAAATGTGCTGTTGTTGTTGTTGTCATTGTCGTTGCAGTGATCGTGTAGGGTTGTGCGTACACACACACACACACACACACATACACACACACACACACACGTATACATATTGACTTGTACATAGTGATGCCGCCATCGGACGATGTCGTGTCGAATGCGAGCTCGCGCCGCAGCGGCCGCGGCGGCGGCGTCGACGCGACGGCCGCGAATAGCTCGACGCAGCTCATCTTCCCCGAGTCGACGGCGACGCGGGTGCTGACGCAGACGTTTCCGCTCTTCAGCGTGCTGCTCAGCTACCGGCAGCCGAATGTGCACCTGTTGTCGATCATTGGCATGGTCCTCTACGCACTGCAGCAGTGGGCGTTTTTGCTCAACCCGCGCTTCGCCATGCTGTGGCGCTCCTCGCTCGAACGCGTGCTGGTCAAGATAATGTACGCGACGCAGCTGAACGTGTACGACCGCGCCCTCGTGCCGCCGACGACGGTGACGGTCGACATTGTCCTCGCGTATGCGCTGCTTGTGCTTGTCGGTGCCCTCATCACGTGCATCCTGCTCGAGCGCCGCAAGAAGGACGACGAGAAGGACTACAGCAGCACGTCGACCAACATTGCCCGCGTCATGCTCGACGTGGCGTCGTCGGCGCTGCTCGTGCCTATTGTTAGCTTCTGCTTTTCGTGTCTGGTCTGCGACGGTGACGGTAGCATGTGGCGCCACGGCAACGACGCGCATGCGGTGTGTTGGCAGGCGCGTCACATTGCCGTGTTTGTGCCGGCGCTGCTGACGCTGCTGCTGCTGCTGCCGCTGGTGTATGTCAAGGTGGCCTGCGTGTACGACTATAGCGTGCTCATCACGGGCAACTTCCTCGTACAGCGGCACACACTCGTCGAGCAGCTGACGCTGGTGCTGCGCGTGTGCAGCTGCTTCTTGTACAATGTGATGATCGCCTATGATGCGGTGCGCGGCTTCGCGTGCGTGCAGGCCATCTTTGCGCTCGTGCTCATTGCCGCGTATGCGTACTTTCTGCCCTACTGCGTCCTCGGCATGAACCAGTTCTACGTTGCCGTGCACGCGTGCGAGTTGGTCGCCGCGATCCTTGTCGCGGTGCAGGTGACGTACTACAACCAGCGCGCGCTCTACTCGCCGCTCGTGAGTTTTGTGTGCTTTGGTGTGGCGGCCGCCGTGTTGCTCGCGACGGTGTCGCTGCACCGCGTCAACCCACGCTTCACCGCCGCCCTGCGCATCGCCACGTACGGCTCGGCGCCCTACCGCGACGACCTCGACGACGACGCCCACGACGGCGACGATGGCGGCCTCGACGACGACGACGACGACGACGTCATGGACCTCGATGACATGGTCGACGACGACGACGGCAACGGCAGTGCGGAGGGCGCCTTTGGTGGTGGTGGTGGTCGTCGAGGTCGTCGTTGTCGGGGCAACAAGGGCGACGCAGACGGTGACGCAGGCGACGGCGGCGACGACGAGGACGATGATGACGAGGAGGGCATGAGTGGTGAGTCGGCGTTTGACATCACCGACGTGGCGGTGGCACGGCTGCCTTTTCCGCGTGGCCTCGACGTCGCCGACGAGTTCACGCGCTACAGCGGCCTCACGCGGCAAGTCGCGCAGAGCATCATGGTGCAGAAGATGCACAACCTCGTCGGCAACGACGGCGAGGCGCAAAAGAGCAAGGCGCTGCCGGTGCTCGAACCGTTCGTCGATCACGTCTACACCGTCTACGACGTTAACCTCGCCGTCGCGTCGATTGACTACTACGCACGCCGCTTCGGTGTCACGCAGGTGTCGTCGCTCATGATCATGTTTGGCGTCCACACCTACTCGCGTGCCCTGGCGCGCTTTCCGCGGCGCACCTACGTCATGCAGCGGCTTGTCGGCTTCATTGTGACGTACGTCCCAGGCATGAGCTTCATGGCCGTTGACGTGCTGAAGCAGATGCTGCGCCTGCAGCCCACCCTCGACGAACGCTTCTGCGCCCTCAAGCAGATTGACGAGCTGCGCGCCATCCTCGGCATCCGCACCCACGCCCACGGCATGCGCTGCAGCAAGGCACGCACGGCGCACGCGCGTGTGCTGCAGTCGCTGCACCGCTTCTGGAGTCGCTTCATTGAGCCAAGCGTCAACATCCGCGACGTCTCGCGCGTCGCCGACGACATCCACCACCGCCGCCGCGTCGCCATTGAACACTTTGGCCTCGCCATTGAGCACCAACAGAGCGCCGACTATCACCTGCTGCATCAGCTCGGTGACTTCTTTGGTGATGTGATGATGGCCCCGGACGCGGCGCAGGAGTGCTACATTGAGTCGCGGGAGGTGTACCAGGCCAGGCAGGCGCGTGGCATGCGCGGGACGCGCAAGAACCTGGCCGAGATTGACGTTGACGCGCTCAAGA
Organism: Trypanosomatidae sp. Fi-14; assembly: GCA_023091115.2. Lineage (NCBI taxonomy): Eukaryota > Euglenozoa > Kinetoplastea > Trypanosomatida > Trypanosomatidae > Trypanosomatidae sp. Fi-14. The sequence continues at coordinate 81,651 of JAKVQF020000967.1, read as the reverse complement.
AGCGCATCTTGCGCCTGCTGCACTACCACGAGCACGGCGGCGTGCTGGGCAGTCGCGGCTCGGCGAGCACGATCTGGCGCTTTGTCGTCGTCGCGACGACGCTGTTTGTGCTGTTGCTCGCGTGCGCGATTGCGTTTGTCGTGCTCGCGACGACGCTGCTGACGGACGTGCGCAACTACCTACGCGCCGTTGACGCGGCGGCGTGCGTGCGCAGCTCGGCTGGCTACTTCAGCGCCTATGCGACGACGATGACGATGGTCGACGAGGAGGCGTACGTGAGCAAGCTCGTGCCGCACATGACACGTCAGGTGACGCGGTTTGCGCAGAGCATACAGACGCTGACGTCGGCGGCGAGTGCGCCGCGCAGCGCGACGGCGCAGGCGTTCCTGACGTCGCCGTCGATTCCCTTTTACACCAATGCGCAGCTGACGCAAACGCCGTCGTCGCTGCTGCGCCTCGCCGAGTATGTGCTGCGCGAGGCGAACGCGCTCGTCGCGACGGCGCGCGCCGGCCGCACGCGCGAAGGCATCGCCCTCAGCACGTTTCTCGTCGACAGCCACGTCCCGCTCGCCGCGGCCGCGGACACGTTCCTGCGCCTGCTCGAGACGGACGAGGGCGAGTATCTGGCGCGTAAGTGGGTTATTGGCATCTTTGTGGTGTTTCTCGTCAATGCCATTGTGCTGTGCGTGACGTACGCGGTGCTCGTCCTCAGCTTCCGGCGCACGTCACTGCGGCGCGTGTTTGTCTTTCAGCTCTTTACGCTCATCCCGTACGAGTCGGTGGAGCGGCTGGCGATGAGCATGAAGGAGCGCTACTATCAGATGCATCAGGAGAAGGTGCTCAAGCGCGCCCCCGCTGGCATCTCCGACACGCTGCAAACGTACACTACCGCCGCAGCACCCGCCGCGTCATCGACCATGACGACGGCCGCAGCAGCCGCAGCAGCGACGACGGCAGCCGTAGCGACAACAACGACGGCAGCGGCGGGTACGGGTAGCGGTGGTGGCAGGGACGAGGCACACGCCGAGGCAACGAGCACACTGGCTGCTGCTGTCGCTGGTGGTGGTGACGACGGTGGCGCTGCAGCAGCAGGTGGCGGTGGTGGCGCGGCTGCCGCGACCACGGCAGCCGTCGCAGGAGGCAGCAGCGGTGGTGGCAAGCTAACGGGCCTGCCGTACGCGACGGGGCCAATGGTGCTGAAGTCGTGTCTGCGCAAACCGCGCGCCCCCGCCGCGCACGGCGGCGCCAGCAGCACGACGACCAACCCAGCGGCCAGTGTCACCGGGGCGGGCAACAGCGGTGGCGGCAACGCGGCGACGACGCGGCACGTGCGCTTCAACCCGGTCGTGGTGGTGGTGGGCGGCGAGGCCGACGACGACGCCGCCGGGGGTGGCGATCGCGGTGGGGATGGTGGGGGCGGTGGGGGCGGTGGGGCTGGTGGTGGTGACAAGGCCACATCCATGGCCGCCGCCGCCGCCGCCGCCGCGGCACGACGCCGTGGTGTGGCCTTGTTGCAGGCGCAGCGCTACTCGCGGGCGGCGGCGCGCAAGGCGGCTGGCATGCTGCGCAGCGGCCACGCCGCCTCGCTGCTCACGCTGCTCTACTTGTGCCTGTTCTTTGTATGCGTGGTGGTGGTGCTGTGCATGCTGGTGCTACACGACGCCACGGTGCCGTCGCTGCGACGCCGCCTTGACACGGTGGCGACGCTGCAGCATGATGTGGCCATGCTCGGCCTGACGCTCGAGACGGCGGTGCGCAACGCGTTTGTGTACCTGGACAATGGCAATGTGCTGCGCTACATGCAGGCGCGCGTCGCCTTTGCCGAGACGCTCAACAAGCTGCCGACGCTGGCCGGCCCGGACGTGCCGACGGCCGCGCTGCGCCGCTTGTTTGACATGCACCGCACCGTGCAAACGCTCGCCAATGCAACGGTGAACGCGAGCGTGCTCATGAGCATGTACAAGATGCAGCGCAAGACACGGTCTGGTAGTGGCGGCGGCGGCGGCGATGCTGCGTCGTTTGCGCCCGCCACGGCGCCCGACAACACGAGCAGCATCGCCTTCTTGCCCGAGATGCAGCCGTGGGCCAACCGCAGCTACAGCGACGTGGCGCAGACGATGCGGCAGGACAACCGCCGTGCCGCCGAGATTGAGCACAGCATCTTTCAGACGTTCACCGACGTGGACGCGGACACGGCGTTTGCGTACGCCATCGCCGTTGACGCGGCCGCGACGGCGATGCCGACGTTTCACGCGGCGCAGTCGGCCGCGCTGCAGTCGCTCGCCGCGTACGTGGCGACGGCGGTGTCGCTGCGCTCTGTCTACACGCTCGTCGCCGTTGCCTTTGCCAGCGCCGCGCTTGGTGTGTCGCTGCTCCTCGCCCTCACCCCGCTCGGCCGCCTCGTTGACGCCTTCGTGACGCGGCCGCTCGCGCTGCTCGCGAGTGCGAGTCTTGTGCCGGTGTTTGTGCTCGTGGTGCTGCTGTACGTGCCGGTGCTGGGCAAGGGCCTGCGCGCGAGCTACGTTGCGTACAGCAACGACCTGCGCACCCTCAGCACCACCACTGGCACCGTCTTTGACACGTGCATCTTGTCAGCCGCCTACGTGGCGACGCTCAACCCGCTCATGTGGTTCCGCGCCGACGCGGCGCGGCAGCACGCCGAGCACGACGTCATGCACGAGACGATTCTTGACCGCTACCTTGACGAGAGCCTCATCAGCGCCTATGACGAGAGCACCACGGCGCGGCGTACGCTGCTGACCATGTCGAATGTCAGCGCGGCGCTGACGATCAGCGCCCTCGACACGCTCGGCAACACCCACGTCGAGGACCCGCAGCGCGCCGCCCTCAACGCGAGCTGGTGGGACGTCGAGCTCGAGAGCGGCTACGTTGACTTTGTGCTGAACAACTACGCACCGGTGTACTATAGCAACAAGCCCGCTGACCTGGCCAAGCCGGCCGGCACGCGCTACGCGATTGCGCAGCGCGTGCTGACGTCGGAGCAGTATCGCGTCATTCTCGAGTCGTTTGTCGAGGGCACGACGACGCTGTACGACGCCATCACGGCGAACATGCGCGACACGTCGGCGCTGCTGCAGTCGCACACGTCAGGCGTCATGGCTGCTGAGGTGCTGTGTGCGGTGCCGCTGTTTGTCGTGCTACTGTACTTTTACGTCCTCGGCATGCGCATGCTCAGCAATCACTTTGTCGCCGCCAACAACAACAGCAACAGCAGCGGCGGCGCTGTTGGCAGTAGCGACGGCGGTGCGAGTGGCGGCAAGGACCAGCAGCAGCAGTCACCGCCCGCGAGTGCGATGGAGGAGCCGACGACGCGCTTTCGACACACGATGCAGCGTGTGCGACTGACGCTGCTGCTGCTGTGCGCGTTGTGCTGTGCGACGTTTGCGGTCGGCATCTGGCTCTCGCAAGTCGCCCCCTCGCTTGTGGCGCATCAGCGCCACGTCGCGGACGAGCGCGCCCAGCTCGCCACGAGCAGCGCCGCCGCCACCGCGTTCGCCTCGCCGCACTCGATTGCGAGCACGACGTCGACGGTGACATCGATGAGCACGCAGCTGGCGTCGCAGCTCGTCTCGCAGACGCTCGCTGGCAGCGCGGTGGGTGTGCCCGGCGGGCTGCGCCTGAGTCGGCGCATCAATGTGATGCTGTACGGCGACGCGGTGCAAGAGGATTCGCTGAAGCGCGCACTGTCGTGGCTGCAGACGGTGTGCGGCACGTTCTGCAGCGGCGCCAGCAACGGTCTCGAGACGAGCCCGGCGCAGTTCTATGGCCTTGGCAGCACCGGCGACCTCAACTACACCATGACGAGCGACGGCGGCAACGTGAACACGACCGGGCCGGGCGGCAGCAACAGCAACACCGAGGCCACCTTTGGCGTGCACATGCCCGTGCTGCAGAGTGTCGTCGGCTACGTGCTCGACGCGGCGCGTGTGGTGTTTGTGGCTGACATGTACGCCATGGACGTGTTGTCGCTGCTGCACAAGGTGCTACCCTCGCTCTTTACGCAGACGACGAATGTGCTGGCGGCGCTGACGTTCCTGAGCGACGTGCTGCTCGACGTGCTGACGTCGCGTGCGCAGCAGCTGACGCGCGCCTTCATCGCGCTCGCCGTGGCGCAGCTCGTCGTGACGGTGGCGGTGTACGCGCTTGTCATTGTGCCGATCATCGTGTCGTACTTTCGCGAGGAGCGCGCGTCGCGGCTGCTGCTGCAGATGATACCTGCCGAGGTGCGCGACCAGGTGCCCGCCATCACACACCACGTCGAGACGGGTGAGATGACCAACGTGAATGAGCTGCGCATGAAGTTTGAGGCGAATGAGCGGCTGCTGCAGAACATTCTGCCGCCGCAAATTGCGGCCCGCCTGAAGGGTGGCGAGCTGCCGATTGCCGACACGCACGCGTGTGTGACAATGCTCTTCACCGACTTTGTCGGCTTCACGAAGCGCAGCAGCACGATGCGGGCGCGCGAGATTGTTGACTTTCTCAACGAGGTCTTTCTCGAGTTTGACACGATTGTCGAGCTGCTCGGCCTGGAGAAGATCAAGACGATTGGCGATGCGTTCCTCATGGCCGGCGGCCTTGACCCGCAGGTGCAAGACCACGCCCTGCGCGTCGTCGAGGCGGGCCTCATGTTCTTTGACGCCCTTGACGCCCACAACCGCCGTCACCCCACACGCGCGCCACTGCAGATGCGCCTGGGCGTGCACTCGGGCCCGGTCGTCGCGGGCGTCATTGGTGTCAAGAAGGTTGTCTTTGACCTGTGGGGTGAGTCGGTGGAGATTGCCAATGCGATGGAGAGCACGGGGGTGCCCGGGTGCGTGCACATTAGCGAGAACACGGCGCGCCTCGTGCGCGGCTTCTTTCGCCTCGTCCCGCGCGGCCCGCTGCCGCGTGAGAAGGAGCACATACCGGAGCAGATGCCCGCGACGTACCTCGTCGCCGGTCGCCTGCTGCCGACGCCGTACATGAATCTGCGTCGACCGAAGCTGCTGCCGATTAGCTTGCTCGAGGAGGAGATGTAGAGCGCGCGCGCACACGCACAGTATGCTGCGGGTGTGTGCGCGCTCGTGACACATTGCGACTGTGTCACACTGTACATTGCTGCTTACACATGCTCTTACACGCGAGCACGCACACGCACACATACATACACATGTACAGCCACGTGTATGCTTGCTCGTCATCGTCATGTGCCCTCCCACGTTGTCGTGCACACTTCCCCTTCTGCATCCATGTTTCTGTTCAGCGTACGTGGTCATGTGTCTGCGTACACACATGTGTGTCGACACATGTCTGTGCATGTTTGTGCCCTATGTTTTGCTATACCTGCTTATTGCACACAAACACACAGAGTCATTATGATGATGCATGTACACAGGCACATGTACGCGTGTGTGTGCGTGTGTGCATACATGTGTGCATTTGTTATATATATACGTGTGTATGCGATGTAAACGATGCGAGCGCGCAAAGGTAGCGATGGCGGCGACATCAGCGATGACAAGGACAAGACGTCCCGCTCTCTCTCTCTGTGTGTATGTATGTGTTTGTACGTGCGCACAATGGCAGCGACCATGATGATGGATGTACATAGCAAACGCTGCTGCTGCATGTTACATACAACATGCGTATGCACATACACACACACACACACACACATACACACAGGTATGCAGATTATACATGTGACATAACACGCACGCAAATGCACGTGTGCACAATGGCGAGTGCTTGTAGGCAAGCTTTGCATACATCGCCGTGTGCGCGTATGAGCGTGTGTGTTGCTTGCGGTGACGTTGTAGTATAGCTAGCACATTGTAGCACACACACACACACACTACACGACATGCAAGTCGGTGACTTGCCGACGTGGCCGTCGTCGTCGGCGTCGTCGTGGGTGTGTCTGCAGCCTGACAGCATGAGCACTCGTGTGCTGCGCGATGACGACAGTGTGCCCAGCCGTCACTGCCACTACCATATCGAGCAAAGCGAGCGCGCAGAGGAACAGCAGCAGCAGCAGCAGCAGCACGTTGACTCGGTGGACGACGACAACGCCGACGGCAACGACACTAACGACGTCGACGCCGAGGTCGTGTCGACGAGCGAGCCGATGGTGAGCCTGATGACGACGATGGACCCACGCGGCGACGATGAGGGCAAGAGCAGCAACAGTGACGGTGACACGGCTGCTGATGACGCTGCTGCTGCTGACGAGGACAGCAATGCAAACGACAGGGACGCACAGGAGCTGCTGTACATGCGCGAGCTGCAGTCACGCCTCGATGCCGAGTCGCGACAGCGACAACGCGAGCTGCGCAATGTCGAGGCGTCACGCCTGACGCGACAGCTGCTACAGCATGAGGCGGCGACTGCGGCGTCGTCTGCGCAGACGACGCCGCACTACACGACAACAATGACACCACCCGCACCGTCAACACCGCCGACAGCAGGCTACGGTGGCGGCGTGACGGTGACGCTGGCGACGATGCTGCTGCGTGCGTGCACAAGTGTCGAGCGTGCACTTGTGTCGTACATACACTCGTCGAGTGCAGCACAAGCGCCCCCGCAGCCATACTACAACGACAACAATGGCAACCACTACGCCGTCGCGCTAGCCGCAGCTCCGGCGCCACGGCCACCACTGCCGCTGCCGCGGCACTGCGACTGCCTCGGCGCCTCGGGCGGCTTTCATCGTTCGACGTGTCCGTGCGCACCCGTGGTCACACGAACAACAACGACGACCCCAGCGCCCTAGTCGCGCACTTGTACACACACACACACACATACGCATATGTGCATCACCTTTGCTTCTTGTCTGTTGTATATATCGCGTTGCATTTTCTCGCAGCAGGCTGGCACACGCACACATATACACACACACACACACACATGCATGCTTGCGTGCATGCACACTTGCATCGACTGCACTACTTGTGCTTGTCCTATTGCTGTTGCACTACAGATCACACATATATATATATATATATATATATATACGCAGAGAACACGCACACACAAACACATACGTACATACTTGCATTTGCTCACATTCACACATACTTACACACACACATACCCCCCCCACACATACGCATACGTTGTGTGTGCACAATGACGGTGCGTACAGCAGCCAAGTGGCTAGGTGCGTGTGGCGCGGCAGCCCTCGGCGGCCTCGTCGGCTTTGGCTACACCGACCCTGCCTGGACGCGGCGCCGCTTCAACGAGGACAAGTGCCCACCACTGGTACACGCAACGGTGCCGACGCGCGACGCGTGCGTGGAGCGGCTGCTCTCGCACAACACCCCTGACCGCGCACTCGACGTGCTCGTCATTGGTGGTGGCTGCGTTGGCACCGGCGTCGCGCTCGACGCGGCGACGCGCGGACTGAGTGTCGGGCTGGTGGACATGGGCGACTATGCCAGCCAGACGAGCAGTCGCAGCACGAAGCTCATACACGGTGGCATTCGCTACCTGCAGAAGGCCGTGTTTCAGCTCGACAAGGATCAGCTCCTGCTCGTTGCCGAGGCGCTGCGCGAGCGGTCGATCATGCTGCACCAGGCCCCGCACCTGTGTCACGGGCTGCCGACGCTGGTGCCGTGTTACATGCCACACGAGATACCCATGTATTGGCTCGGCACGAAACTGTATGACTTCATTGCCGCGCTGTACGGTGGCACAATTGGCTACTCGGGCTACGTCAGCACGCGCGAGGTGCGCGAGCTGTACCCGGCGTTGCGTGACCGCAACGAGGCGCAGTGGCGGCTGCGTGGTGCGGTGCGCTACTATGATGGGCAGATGAACGATGCACGGCTGTGCTACACGATTGCGGCGACGGCGGCCGCGTATGGCGCGGCGACGGTCAACTATGCCGCGGTGACACGTATGGAGACGGTGCAGCAGCAGGCGCCATGCAACGACGACAACGACGGTGGCGGCGCAAAGAGCACCGCTGCGCCGCTCATCAAGGCCACCATCACGGACACGATTGGCAACCGCACCGTCGACGTGTACACGCGCAGCATCGTCAACGCGGGCGGCCCGTTCACGACGCAGATTGAGCACCTTGCCGCCCAGCCCGTGAGCAAGGTGACGATGGTGCCGGCTGCCGGCACGCACATTGTCATTGACCGCCGCTACGCCCCACGCACGCACGAGGCGATGGTCGTGCCATCCAGTGACGGCCGCGTCGTGTTCACCATCCCGTGGCTTGGCGGCTGCCTTGTCGGCACAACGGACCGCCCGTCTGCGCTGAGCGACGACCCGCGGCCGACACGCGCGGACGTGGAGTTTTTGCTGCGCAGCCTCGAGCCGTACGTCGGGTGTGTGCCGCCTGAGGCGGTCAAGTCGGCGTGGGCAGGCATACGCCCGCTTGCGATGCCGGCGAAGCCGCAAGGCGGCGGTGGCGAGCACGGCGCCGACGACGCCGCCGCCGGCCGGACGGAGAACATTGTCCGCGATCACTTCATCACGGTCGACGCGCAGAATCGCATCGTCAGCGTGACGGGCGGCAAGTGGACGACGTACCGCCTCATGGCGCAGCAGGCCACCGACACGCTGCTCAAGACGCTGCTCAGCGACCGCGCGGGCCGTACGCGGCCGTGCTGCACCGACGAGCTCGTCCTGGTCGGTGCGCGCGCGCTCGACACGGTGCCAGTGACACCGCCGCCCTTGTGCGACGCCGAGGGCAAGGCTGTTGTTGTGGCGGCGGCAACAGCAGCAGGAGCAGCAGCAGGCGGAGGGGCCACTGCGTCGACGACGACGATGACGATACCAGTTGATGTGCACAAGCACTGGCGCAACACCTATGGTGACCGCTACGGCGAGCTGGCTGCGCTGGCGGGGCAGAGCGGCGGTGCGTTGCTGCGGCGACTTGCCGAGGGCAGCCCCGTCGTCGAGGCCGAGGTGGTGTATGCGGCGCGGCATGAGCACTGCGAGCGCGTCAGCGACTTTTTGGCCCGCCGCACGCGCATGATGTTTGTCGACGCGGCCATGGCCGAAGTAGCTGTGCCGCGTGTGGCCGAGCTCATGGCGCAGGAGAAGAAGTGGACGCGCGCGCAGCACGACGCCGAGGTGCGGCGCGCCTATGCGACGCTGCAGTCGTTCCACGCAGACGCAAACTAGTCACATGAGTGACTGTGTGTGTGTGCCTGCGTGGCCTCGTGAATGCTGCGTTCTTCACAGAGTGAGAGAGAGGGCGAAGAAGCAAACGGTGCATGTAAGTGACAAGGTCAGGTGGTGTGTGTAAGTAGCGCGAGAAAGAGAGCATAAGTACAGTGTATATATACATGTATATGTATATATACGTACATACAAGACGGGCGTACTATTCACGAAGGCACACATATACAAACACACATACACATTCACATATACATATATATATGTATACAAACACGTGTGTGTGTATGCAGATATCCGAACAAACGTATACCCATGACGTCTATATTGTGCATGCATGCACATTTCTGTGTGAGTGTGTGTTTGTTTGTTCGCATATGCACAAACGTTGTAACAGCGCGTACGTTTTGCAGCAACAACAGCGGTCTTGCGTGTGTATGTGTGTAAGTAAAAGCCGAGTGCCGTGTGCACGTCGGCATGTATGTGTTTGTTTGCGTGTGTATATTTTTTTCCGCACATATACATGCACACCAACACGTGCAATACACAGTCATACATGCGTGACTGTATATATATACACAAAAGCACGACAATGATGCAGCGCAGTCGTCGCGTGCAGTTGTCACGCCCCGGGTGACATTGCCGTGTATGTGTGTGTGTATGTGTAGGCATAGCAGTAAAGAGTAGTATGAAGGATATTGGCGACAGTGGTAGCAGCAGCAGTAGGGAGGGGGAACGCGGTAGCGGTGTAGGATTGCAAGCATACCTTTGCGCTTGTACGTTTGTAGTGCTCACGTATACATATATACATATGCACGCGCACACACACACACGTGTTGTCGTGCACGCACACACACACACAGACAATGTGTACGTATATATGTGTGTGTGTGTGGCTGTCCTTGTACATGCGTGTTGCTTGTCGCTTGTTTTTTGTGCTTGCATGTACTTGTGCGTGTGCAGAGTGCGACGACGACGAGTGCGCAGCCATGCCGACGACGGCAGAGCGGGCGGCCGATGGCAGGCCCATCTTCTACGCCGCCGACCCTGCGCTGTACATGGCGAACGAAAAGGAGGCGATGACGGACAAGGAGCGACTCGAGTGGAAGATGTACAAGTTATGGCAGACGACGCGCGCGATGGAGCGGCGCGACACCGTGTACAAGACGATCATCACCTCGGACCGCACCAGCGACAAGCTGAAGCACACGCTGCTCGGCACACCGTACCCAATCATCGAGCCCAACCCGACGTTCCTCGACGACCTGGTCGCGATGCGGCCGCACGAGCACGCCTTGGCGGTTCTCAGCGCCGCCGCGCACACGTGTTGGATGCGGGCACGGACGCCACCGCACGCGAGTCACGTGCGCTCGACGATACGTCAAGTATTCATTGCGCAGACATTCATCTACGTCGAGCTCCTCTTCATGTACCGCAGCATGTGGCGACTGCGCGGGTATGCCGAGAACGACCACGAGTGTCGCAAGTATGGCGTCATGGAGGACAAGGTGCGGCTGCAGCGCAAGAAGGAGCTGTGGGACAAGTACGCCGCGTACAAGCGTGAGTGGGCGCGCCGCTTTGACTTTTACATGTTCGGCATGCTCCCGGGTGAGCACCGGCGGCTGCTGTCGCCGTGCTGGTTGACGGTGTGGCTGCCGTCGTATGCGACGACGGTCGACTATCCGGCGCGCAAGAATCCATACTTTGTCTCGAGTCGGCCACTGCGGCCGACGAATGTCGACGTGCCGGTCAACACGCGTCTGCCGGCCGATGAGCGCACGCCGATTGTGCACGTGCGGCCGGAGCTGAAGTATCTGTACGACGGCCCCATCAACGCCGAGCGTGGACCACCAGGCACGACGCACTCGTGCGCTGGCTGATGTGTGACGGCGCGGCGTCTGCGTACGATTGCGTGTGTGTGTGTGTGTAGTTATCGTCGTTATCGTCGCTTGTGCTCGACTACATTGCATACCCACGCGCGTGCCACTGTGCACATGTTTGTATGTGTGTGTGGGTGCTGTCACAACTGCTCGTGCTGTCGCCCTCTTGTTGTTGTTATGTATAGCACATGTCATGGCCGGCCACGTCGAGGCACGCGAGCCTTGACAATGTCGTGGCCGCCGTGGCCGCATCGCGTGCGTGCAGCTACGCCGAGGCAGCAGCAGCACTGCTGCACGACGGCACCGACAAGGCAAACAAGGCAGCGACGGCAGCGCTGGACACACTCGTGACGGTGCAACAGATGCGGCAGGTGGTGCATCGTCACGTACAACAACAACAGCAGCAACAGCAGCAGTTGCCGTCGTACGACGCTGCTGTTGCGACAGCGGCATGCAGTGATGACGACAGCTATGCGGCGTTGTGCGCAGCGTGTGCGCGTGTACTGCACGATACACACGCACAAACGCAGTCGACGGCGCTACATGACTATGACGTCCTGCGCATCAGCGACGACAGCAACAACGACGACGATGATGGCAGTCGCAGCGACAAGAGCGACAGCTGCAACAGCAGTGAGGCGGCGAGGACGGCGACAGCAGACAAGGACGCTGCGGCTGTTACCGCTGCCATTGCGACGGTGTCATCATACATTGCACGCATGCAACACGGCGATGGCGATGACGACAGTGACGCGTCTGCCACACGTTTTGTACAGGCAGTGCACGCACTTGTTGCGTGGGCGCAGCAGCAGCAGCAGCAGCGACGGCGGCGATGCGGCGCGCGTCGTTTGGTGTGCCTTGCGAATGTGTATGGCCACTACGACGGTGACGGCGGTGGTGACAGCGATGAGTGTAGTGGTGTTGTGCGCTCTTGGCTTGCTCGTGTGCAGCTGCCACGACACGCACACAACTGCAGTATACACGGCAGCTGCAACGACGATGACGATGATGACAAGGACGACGTGACGAGGATGACACGGCAACGACTGCAGCTGCTGGCGTGCGCCCTCGTCCACGCCGCATTGTCATCATCGCCGCCGCAGCAGCAGCAACAACAACAGCACAACATCAACAACGACGACGACGAGGGCGGCCGTGCAGAAGCGACTGCTCGACAGCAACAAGTGATGCAGCTGCTGCAGCACCTCGTCAACGACTGCACACCTGCGCAGCGTGTGCACGTCACACATGCGCTGCTGCACGCCGTCAGCGACAAGGGCAACACAGACGAGGACGCGTTCATGACATGGCTGTGTGCGTTGTGTGTGCGTTTGCTGCACGCACTCGCGCAGGATGACGGCGACAAGGACGACGCGGTGGTGGCGGCGTGTGTGCACGGCGACACGGCGGCGGCGCTGTTGACGGCTGCGCTGCGTCATAGTGCACATGGTCGCTTGTCACGGTATCTGAGTATACATGACGCGGACGCGTCGTGGCTGCGCCGTTGCCTCACACGACCGTCTGCGTTGTTGCACGTGACGCGGCTGCTGTCGTCGTCGTCGTCGTCGCCATCGCCGCGACGAGAAGCGCATGACGCACACTGTTGTTGTTGTCGTCGCGGTGGTGCTGGTGCGTCGGCCGTGTGCAACAGCAGCAATGACAACAACGACGGCGACACGCTGCGTGTCCTGCTGACGCGCGCGCTGTCATGCGATGGGGTCGTCAACGCACACGCCGTGTCTGTGCTCACGCAGCTGCTGCCTGTCGCGTTGCACGCAAACGACCAGGTCGACAACATGAGCAGCAGCAACAGCAACGTGACGACGACAACAATGACAACGAGTGACATGTGTGCTGCGTGGTGGGACAGCTTGTGTGCTGTGTGTGACGGTCATGACGACAGCAACAACAACACCGCCGCCGCTGCCGCTGCCGCTGTTGCGGCTGTGCTGACGGCGACGGCACAGCGCCGATACGATCTTTGTGCAACATTGCAGTGCTGTCTGTCACACTGCGACGACGACGCAGACACGGCTGCTGCTACTACAGCTGTCGGCGTTGCTTCTTCTGCGTCACGTCGTGGTGGTGGCATGCAGCGTATGCGTTGTCTACGTGATGTGCTTGTCGCACTATCGCGGCACACGGACGTGACGGCGAGCGCCACTGTCACGTCGTCGCCGCTGTCCGTCGTGCTGCTGTGCATGACGCTGCTGCGTGGCGTGCTCTCGCTTCCACTGCCGCCGTTGTCGTGTGCGTCACTGCTTGTTGACCGCGGCAACAGCAGCCACAACAAGGATGTGCGTGACATGCTCGATGCGCTCTTGTCGACGTGGCTGAAGTATGCGTATGTGACGCTGTCACAACAAGACACACACACGACGAACAACAACAACAACACGACAACGACACGCTGTACAGTACGCCTCGCCGACGCGGCACACGACGACGACGACGATGACGTGACGGCTGCGGTGGCGCACACGGTGTGCCGTATTGTTGCCGAGCTGCTGCCGTCGCACACGCAGCAGCTACCACGTGTCATGCACTGCGTGCTGCAACACGCGACGGTGACGCAGTGTGCGGGCAGTAATGCAGACAACAAGAACAACGATGATGATGACTCATTCTGCGCGCGTGTTGCCGCGAGACTGCACCCATTGCGGCATCTCCTCGACGTGTCAGGCAACATACATGGCTGGCTGCATCTGCGGCGCTGCCTCGACCGTCGACGTGCACGTGGTGACGCGCATTGCGTGCACGTCGACTACACATTGCTGCTGCCGCTGCTGCTTGTGCATCACCTGCCCATGGACGTGGCACGCGCCGTCACGCAGCTGTCGTCGCCATTCTCGTCGTCGTCGTCGTTGTCGTACGCGATGCGAGTACAGCAGATGTTGTACGAGTGGCCACCGACACGGCGCGCCGTTGCGCTGCTGCTGCGATGGGGCACAAGCCGGCGCGCCTACGCGGGACTGCTGCGCGCCGCCACACAATGGCTACAACGAGCGCAACGTGACGACAACGGCAACAGTGCAGCAGCAGCGACAGCAGCAACGACGACGATGATGCGTAAAGAGACCGCGGCTGACGGTGCGTGGCCGTTGTGCGTGTCACTCGACGAGGTCGCCACCGACGACGCGGTGTGTGCGTGTGACGCTCTGATGTGCACGAGCGCGCAGCGACGGCGCCGCCGCCGTGTGTTGTTGTGGCACGCGGTGCGACTGCTGTTGTGGTGGGCGGGTGATGTGGCGCCGTCGCACGATAACGACGACGACGACGACAAGGACAACAACGATGACGATGGCATGCACACAGATGCAGCAGCAACAGCAACAACAGCTGTTGCGCGTGTCGAGGCGACGCTGCGACAGTTGTCTGATGTCTGCGTCGCGGCCACGTCGGCGGCACCGTTGCGCGGCGGCGACGTGTCACTGCGTGCACTGCTGCAGCTGGCGCTGCTGCACGTGTTGCTGCTGTCACCTGACACGGCGGCGCAGCTGCACACCACAATGCGACGTGCGGTGCGTGCGGTGCGGCTGTGGTGCGCACAACACCGCGGCCTCGACTTGCCGAGGCTGCTCGCGGATGTGTGGGTGGCGCGTGTGTGTCATGTGTCGCCGACGTACACGATCAGCAGCAGCAGTAGCAGCAGCAGTAGCAGCAGCAGTAGCAGCAGCAGCAGAGATGACGATGACGAGGACAATGTGACGTGCATGCGGCGCCTCGATGTGCATACCCGACGACTGCTGCTGTACTGTGTCCGCGAAGACGACGACGAGGACGACGACGAGTGTGAGCGTAGTGGCGGTATGACATTGTGTGCAACAACGCCTGCGGCGTCTGTGACGACAGCGACGACGACAGCGATGACGGAGGTGGTGATGTGTGACTGCTACGAGCGTGCCATGGCCGCTGCGCGGCGCCTTGTCGCGGGCAGCATGGCACACAGCAATGCGAACGATGACGATGACAACGACGACGACGACGACGGCGACAATGATGACGATGATGACGACGACGACAGCGCACTCGTGCGCTTTGTCGCGAGTGTGCTCTTGTCGCTCGCAGCACACACGTCGTGTCACCAACACGATGACGACGGCGACGACGACGGAGACGATACGCGTCGTGCAACAGCAACAACAGCACGACGGTGCAGTGTGCAACCGTGTGCGTGTGTGACTGCGGCGGTGCAGTCGACACTGTCGCGACGCACACGCAAGGCGTGGCGCACACTCGCCAACACGCGCGCGCGTGCCGCGGCAGTGTGCCGTCGCGTCGTGTGTCGTGACGATGACAACAACAACAACGACGGCGACGACGACGACGCGCGCGCACACACACACGCCGTCCTGCAGCGTGGCGGTGTCGATGTGCTGTGGCTTTGTACGTTGTGTGTGCGTGGCGCGTTGCGCTACGGCGGTGACGCGCACAACACAACAACAACGACAGCAGCAGCAGCTACGACAGGCGAGTGCGGCTGTGGTGATGCGTGTGCGCAATCGTTGCCGTTTGCGCTCCTGACGACCTTTGCGCAGTGTGCCAATGTGGCGATGTACGACGCACTCCTGTCGCGTTGCCTCGTGTCGTTTGTCGTGATCTGCAGCCACGCCGCCGTCGCGGTCGCCGCTGCCGACGACGATGGCGAGCAGGAGGAGGGCGGCACGGATGCACTGATGTCAGCGGCGTGTGCGTGTGCGACGACGGTGCCGTTGTCGTCGCCGCTGCTGCTCGCACTGCTCACGACGCCTTTTGCACTATGCGCGTCGTCGCAGTCGTCACGGTGATGACAGCAACAGCAGCAACAGCAGCAACAACGAAGCAGAGGCATGCTAGCCGTCTTGTCTATGTGTATGCACGTGTGTGTGTGTGTGTGTGTGCAATGCTTTTCCTTGTCGTTGCGGTCATAGTATGTAGCAGC
This sequence comes from Trypanosomatidae sp. Fi-14, assembly GCA_023091115.2. Taxonomy (NCBI): domain Eukaryota; phylum Euglenozoa; class Kinetoplastea; order Trypanosomatida; family Trypanosomatidae; species Trypanosomatidae sp. Fi-14. The sequence continues at coordinate 65,715 of JAKVQF020000967.1, read as the reverse complement.
CTTGTCGTCGAAGAGCGCATACGATACAACACACACACACACACACATACACACATACATACTAACTCATATACACAAAGCCTGTGCGTGTATACGTCGCCATGGCAAAGGCGTCGCTGCTGCTCGTGCTGCTGTTGTGCTGCACCGTGTACACGTGTGCGGCGCGCGACACGGCAGCACAGCCGCCACCGCACCGCACATTGCCGCCAACGACGTCGACGTGCCTGCACGACCGCCACGCTCGGCCACTGCACACACTGCCACAGGTGCAGCTCACGGCAACGACAGCGCACATGCAGGTCAACAGCAACACGACAACGATGACAACGCGTACAATTGCAACCATGTCGACGACCATGTCAGACGGCAACAACAACAGGGACACGACCACGCGACCGCTGCGCATACGCCTCGTTGAGGCCTTCTCACAGGCCTGCACAAAGGCAGGCGACGTGGTGCCCACCTACACCGACGGCGCCACCGCCACCCACACGTGCACCGACGAGGACGTGCTGACGAGCGCGAAGCGGCGCGCGATTGCGGTGGTGCTGCGCGAGGCGGTCGCGCGACTGTCACGCGCGTACCGCACCCTGCCGACGCCGCCCTTCACTGTCCAGGCCGGCGGCTGCTACGGTGTGCCGAGTGAGGAGCTGCGCAGCGGCGGCGAGAGCGACCTCGTTGTGTTTGTCACGGCCGCGCCGGTGCAGCAGTTTGACGCGACGATTGCGTGGGCGCGCGCGTGTGTCGTCATGCCGGACTCGCGTGTGTGCGGTGCAGATCAGCCGTCGCTGCAGCGCCCTGTCGTCGGCCACATTAACTTTGTGCCTGGCCAGCTCGACCGCGACGTTGGTGCGCGTGACGTGCGCGTGGCGATGCACGAGCTGACGCACGTCCTCGGCTTCACACAGCTGTCCTCGCAGCTGCGCCGCTACGTCCGCGAGGACGGCACGTGCTCGAGCGAGCCGGGTGTGAAGGTGGTGTGGCGGCCATCACTGAGCAAGAATGTCGTGCTCGTCACGACGCCGCGTGTGCTGCGTGTGGCGCGCCGCCACCTCGCCTGCGACACCCTCGACGGCGTCGAGATCGAGGACGCCGGCGGCGATGGCACCATGTCGTCGCATTGGAAGAAGCGCGTGTGGTATGACGAGGCCCTCGTCGGCACCGTCTCCTCGGCGCGCCTCTTTTACTCGTCGCTGACGATGGCCGCGATGGAGGACATGGGCATGCTCTTCGCCAACTATGCGGTGGCCGAGGATGGCTCGCAGTGGGGCCGCGCGCGTGGCTGCGCGTTTGCGACGGAGTCGTGCAAGACGCTCGTACAGCAGCAGCAGCAGCAAGCGCAGCAGCAACAAGACACGGGTGCGACGAGTGGGGGCAACAGTGGCAGCGAGTTTTGCCTGCGCGTGGACAAGGGCGACGCACAGCACTGCACCTTTGACCGCTCCGGCATTGGTTTCTGCAACACGCGACAGTACAACTTTGCGCTGCCACGGCCGTACCAATACTTTGACAATGACCCCACGCGTGGTGGGGCGTACGACACGATGGACTACTGCCCCGCCGTCGACGCGTACAACAATGTCAACTGTGTCGACGTGGTCAGCGGCGACAATGCCGTCAACGCGCAGGGCAGCGAGCTCGGCCCACACAGCCGCTGCTTCGAGTCGAACCTGGTGACCAATGCGCTGCCTGCCGTCGGCAGCGGTGTGCGCTGCTACCCGGCCGCTTGCACGCCGGCGGGACAGCTGCTGCTGCGCATACAGGGGCAGACGGTGGCGTGTCCTGCGGACGGTCGCGCTGGTCAGGCCGACACGTCGGTGCTGCGCACCCTCAGCGGCACCGTGTCGTGTCCACGCGCGCAAGACATTTGCGCTGGACAAGACTCGAGCGGCCTGAGTACGCTGCCGGCGGGCAGCACACCGCCGTTTGCGCACAGCCCCGTCACGATCTTTGCCACCGACACGCTCGCGATGTCGACGTCGTAGGCGATGACAAAACGCTGCGTGCGCGTGCGCACTGTTTGTGTGTGTATGTGACACGAACATGTAGCCTATGTATAGTACAAGTTTGCATGTGCACACAACACAAACACATACACACACACTATATATATGAACATACACATACAAGTACACGTACGCATGCATACGCGCAGTCGCTTGCTGGATCGATGTACTAGCATACGTACACGTGACCACGCTATCGTGTTCTTGCCCCTCTCCTTCTCGCCTTCTCACTACATATCTTCTACACACACACATACACATACACACACACACATACATACATACATTGCGGATACACGAGCAAACGTTGCAGCGCCGTCTGCGCGCGTGTGTGTTGCTTGCTTGCAATGCTTGTCATCGTTTGTACTTGTGACGACACACACACACACACACACACACATACTAGTTGCACGACATGAGCGAGGTGACGAAAGACACGCCTACTGTTGCTGCTACCACAACAGCAGCAGCAGCGTCGTCTTCGGCAGCGGGCGATGGCGTGCGCACGACAATGCACGACACACATGTGAGCACCCCTGACAATGGCAGCAGCAGCAACAACAAGAGCACGCCGGCAGCGTGCACACACGCCGCGGCACACGACGAGGCCGCGCTGTCGACCGTCGCCCCCGCACTGCTGCAGTCGGCACATGACATTGTGACACACACCTTCGCCACCTACCCACTGCACGCCATTGGCGTTGCCTTCAATGGCGGCAAGGACTGCGTCGTCATGACGGAGCTCATTCGCGAGACGGTCGGCGTCGATCGACTGCGTCAGTGCTGCATCTTTGTCCTCGAGGAGGCGGACGAGTTTGGTGAGCTGGCGCGCTTCCGTGACGAGTACGTCGCCACGCGCCTGCCGGGTGCGACGCTGCACCACATTGACGCACAAGGCGACCTGTGCAAGGGTCTGTGGCAGGTGAAGCGGCAGTTTGCCATTGACGCTGTGTTTGTGGGCACACGCCGCAGCGACCCCGATGGCAAGTATCAGAAGACGCCGTGTGAGCCGACGACGGCTGGCTGGCCGCCCATGCTGCGCGTGTGCCCTGTGCTCGACTGGGGCTACCGCGATGTGTGGAGCTACATACTCACACACAAGGTGCCGTACTGCAAGCTGTACAGTCGCGGCTACACCTCTCTTGGCAGTCGCGAGTGCACCACACCGCACGACGACCTGCGCAACGACGATGGCAGCTACTGCCCCGCATGGCACCTCGAGTCGGGCGCGCATGAGCGCGATGGCCGTGTGTGAGACACACACACAAGGCACGCGCGAGCATGTGCATGCACAATACACATGCAAAGCAAAGTACATACAACACATCATCACGTCAGTGCGTGTGCGCGTGTGCGTGTATATATATATACGTTTACGTGTACGTCAACACATATGTGTGTACGTGAGTTTGTGTTTGTGTGTATGTGTGACACAATGTCACGGCGCAACATACGTAACCGTCAAAATGCGTACACGCACACACACACACAACACGCAAAGGACGGTGTGTCGATCCTTGTGTGGGTGTGTCTGTGTGCACACATGCGCTTGTGTGGTTGCTTGCATGCGTGTACACGTTTTGCGTAGTGTGTGTGTGTGTCTTTACACACCAGCAACATGGCAGCGATGCAAGGCAGCACGCTGCCGTTCAACGCGATGCGGACGACACCGCCGCCACCGCCGTATGTCGACACGGTAGGCCTCAACACGAGCGAGTATGTCGCGGTCGAGTCGCGTGATGCGCAGGTGTTTGTGGTGCACCGCGACTGCCTGTGCGAGGCGCCGCTCATACGCCGTGCGTTTGCCAAGCGCGTGCCGGTGCACCACCGCGACGTGGTCGTCGAGTTTCGTGACCAACGCGGCAGCGGCAATGGTCACATGGCGGGTGGTGGTGTGACCGCGCAGCATGCACGCAGCAAGCTAACGGACAAGGACGGCGAGGACGAGGACGACGACGAGGATGGCAGGTCCATGGCTGGCTTCTCGACGACGGCGCCGACGGCGACGATGGACGGCGATGGCGAGGCGGACGAGCAACAACAGCAACACAACAACCATCATCGTCACACGGCTGCAGCGCAGGATGGCAGCATGAGCAGTCGCTCGACGTCGGCGGCGAGCAGCGGTACCATGGCAACGTCCACCGTGCACGCACGCAGTGGCACACTGGCGGGCAGTACAAGCAGCACGACGACCACGATGACGGCGGCGGCCGAGGTGGCCGCTGCTGCCTCTCTCTTGTCCGCCCAGCGTGCTGACGAGGGTGCGCTGTATGTGGACGCGACGGTGCGCATACACTTCCCGCGCACACGCGGTGCGACGCTCGACACGGTGCTCGCCTACCTCTACTACAAGCATCGCTACGAGGGCGCGCGCGGCGACGATGTGCAACAGCAGCAGCAGCAGCAGCGACAGCAGCAGCAGCAGCAGCGACCGGCGTTTGACGTGCCCGTCGCCTCTGCTCTCGAGCTCATGCAGCTGGCCGCTGTGCTCGAGTGCTAGCGCACAACACAACGGTGTGTGCGTGCGCGCGTGTGTGGTGCTACGATGTGTATAGTCATGGGAGCAGCGTGATGCTCGCTCACAACCGCCACACGCACAGACACACACAAGGCGCACGTGTTGGCATGGTTTGTGTGTGTGTGTTTTGTGACGCTGACACGTGTGCATTTTGCTTGCCCGTTTTGCGTGTGTGTGTGTGTGTGCATGTGTACGTGTGTACGTGTCACGCAGCGTCTGCTTGGCTGTACGCACGCGACATGTCGAAGAAGCGGGCGGCGCAGGCGGAGAGTGTGGTGGTGCTGCGAACGACGCTCGAGCCGCTGCACATGGTGGTGTTGCGCGCCGCCGATGGTCATGCCTTCCTGGTCGACCGCAACTGCGCCCTTGTGAGTCGACGCTGCGCCAACTATCTGCGCAGCGTCGACTGCCTCGTTGCGACGGCGACGACGGCGACGACGGGCGCAGCTGCGGCGATGAGCAACAGCAGCTGCAGCAACAACAGCAGCAGCGCGGGGGCAGGGGGCAGTGGCAGCGTCGTTGTCGTCGCGAACGGCAGCGGCACCTCGCCGACGAGCAGCGATGCGGCTGCAGGCTATGGTGGTGGCGGCGGTGGCAACAGCAGCAGTACGACAGCGATGACAGCAGCGGCAGCGGCGGCAGGTGACGAGCACGCCGCGATGACGACAGCGCGTGAGCGTGCGCGGGCGGTGTGTGTACCGTACTGTCGCTTCGACGACAAGCACAGCAGTGGCGTGGCGTCGTCGCTGACGGTGGTGATGGTGTCGGTCGCGCAGATGGTCGAGTACCACGCGCAACGTCAGCAGCAGCAGCAGCAAGCACGCTTGCTCACCTCACAGACACTGCCGCCTGCCGCCACAACGCCACCACCCAGTCGTCCACCCACGCAACATCAGCAACAACAACAACAACAGTCAACAACAACGACAGCAGCAGCAGCAGCAGCACAGTCACCTTTGCTGCGCAGCCCTGGCTTTGTTGCCCTCGAGGGCGTCACTGTGCCTGTGCACACGACCGCATCGCATGCACTCGTGTCACAGCCACAGCGTCGCCCATCGACGTCCTTGTCAACGATCGCGACGACGACGACAACAACAGCAGCATCGTCGAATGCGACAGTCACGACAACGCTGTACCCGCTCATTGACCTACACGACGTGCCCACCTCCATGCTCGAGCTGGCGATTGCGTTCATGTACTACAAGTATCGCGCAGACGCGGAGCCGGACAAGCGTCACGTGTGCACACCGCAGACACTTGGCGAGACGGATGCGATGCGCCTGATTGCCATCAGCGCGTTGCTCGACATGTAAAAAAGAGAAGGACGCTGTGTCGCATGTACAAGAACACACACACACACATACACGGGTGCGTTCACGTGCATATGTCTGCGTATGCGCACACACATGTGTATGTGTGCGTGCATTGCGACGATGGTTGCCTGCTCGACATACGTTTGCACACACACAAGTGTGTAGGCCACACATACACACACACACATGGAGGACACGGTCGTGACGCATGAGGCGTGCGACAGCAGCAGGGACACGATGTCACACGAGGCGGACAACACGCCGCACACGCCTCGCGACGATGACGGCGGTGGCAACAATGACGCCGACAACAGCAGTGCCGTGACGGCGACAGAGCCGCATGGTACTGCTGCTCGCGCCGACACAAACGACAACAATGACGACGACGACAGTCGTCGACGTCGCGGTTGCTGTGTGTGCGCAGCGACGGCGCCACCGTACACGTGTCCGGCGTGCGCACGTCGCCTGTGCAGCGTGACGTGTGTGCGCGTACACACGACCCGCTTCGCCTGTGCCGGCAGACGCGACGTGACGGCGCCCGTCGCCCTCGCCGCCTTTGACGACGCACAGCTGCGCCGCGACTTCTGCTTCTTGCGTGACTGCGACCGCGTCGTGAGCAACGCGGCGCGTCACTTCCCGCGCACAGCAACGCGGCACACATTCCGCGCGCTGCCGCAGCCGCTCTTTGCGCTGCGTGAGGCGGCGCGGCGGCGCGGGGTGGTGTGCCAGATCGTCTCTGCCGGCATGCACGCACGTGAGGTGAACACGTCGCGCTATGACGTGGCGAGCAACACGATTGTGTGGCGCTGTGAGTGGCACTTTTGCGCCTGCACGTGCGACGCGGGTGATGCGCGCGACAGCCCTGCACGTCACCACCACGACGCATTGTCGTCGTTTGTCGTGGCGACGTCGTGGGCGAGTGAGCGCTACCGACTGCGTGACATACTGCGGTGCTGCTGGGCCACAACACCCCCGACGCTGCCGTGCTACCCGATCAGTCTGCGCTACAATCGCGCAGACGACTATGTGCAACAACAACAAGAGCAACAACAAGAGCAAGCGTCACACGAAGAGCAGCAGCAAGAAGAGCAACAAGCGACGCAACACGTCACCGCCGATGTTGACAACAATGACAAGGACGATGGCGACTTGTGCGACCCGACGGGTGCCGCACCCGCGGCAGAGGCAGCCGACGACAGCGACGAGGACGCGTCATTGTCGTCGTCGTCGCTGTCTGACGTCGCCGATGACGACGAAGATGACGATGAGGCCGACGTCGACGCGCATGCATGCGACACGCAGACGACGACTGTCGCAGTCGCTGCTGCCGACGGTGACGGCACCACCGCCAACGCAACCGCCGCCGTCGTTGTACCTGCACCGCGTGACGACGCCGAGGCAGCCATTGCGGCACGCGTGCGCGCATACCTCGCAGCAGCAGCAGCAGCGCATCACACAGTCGACAACGAGGGCGACAACAACAAGGACACGGGCAGCAGGGCAGACGACATGGGTGTGGTGGTGCTCGCGCGTGCTGAGCGTGTGGGTGGTGTGGCGCCTCGTTATTTCGCCCTCGACCTCGACGCTACACTGCACGACAATCTGCGCACTCTGTTCTTTGTGACCGAGTATCCGGTGTTGTATGTGGTGCCGCGCTGTGCATGTGGCCACTACACGCTGGTGACGGCCGAGGACAAGGCGGCGCTGCGTGCTAGCCTGCGACGCACAAGCAACCACACGACACAACAGCAGCAACAACAACAGCAACAACAGCCCTCTGTCACGCCAGCACCAGGCAGCCGCTCGACGGTGCCGTGTCGTTTGTTCGCGGCAGGCCGCTGCACGCGCGGTGACGCGTGTGCGTACTGGCACTGCGCACGCGATGCGCTGCCGTTGTGTCGTACGTGGCAGCGCACGGGCACGTGTGCACACGGTGACAAGTGCTGCTTCCGTCATGACGGCGAGGCACACGACAACAACAACAGCCGCAGCCGCGGTGCTGAGTGTGGCCGCATGCACGCCGGCAAGCGGCCACGACAGCCACCACCACATCATCACCACGCCCACACACAACGTCGACCCCAGCAGCCACGATGGCAACAACGTGCACCAGCCCATCGCCGTGGTGCACCGCTGCCACCACATGCACATGAGCCGACACACACGGAGCAGCAGCAGCAACAGCAGCATCCGTAGCACATGGTGAGCGCGTAACAGTAACAAGCGAGTAAATACGTTGCGTGCACACGTGTCATGTGTGTCTGTGTGTGTCTGTGTGTATGTGCAGACGTATATATGTATGCGTATGGCGCTGTGCTGTCTTTGTTCGTTGTGCCCTACACACACACATACACTCACATACGTAGTCATACACACATACACACACGCATATACACGCATACACGTAGTAACCATGCCTGCTGCCTCGTCGCTGTCGCTTGACGGCGACGATGACGCGGGGTGTGTGTCACCGCATACAGAGCAGGTGCAGTCGCAACAGTCGCCCTCGAGCGTCGAGGATGATGGTCGTGTGACGGTGGTGCAAGATGCGAGCAACTATGCTGGCTTCGCCAGTGTCAAGGCGCACGACGCACGCTGGGTGCGTGGCCTGCTGCCTGTCAATCACGACGACGAGAGCGAGAGCGAGAGCGACGATGGTGGTAGCGAGAAGGATGCAATGACACACAATGGCCGTCGTCGTCGTCCTCGTCGCCGTCATCGCACGCGGCGCTACGGCGACGGCGAGTACGACCCGGGCATCGTCTTTGCCTCGTCGTCCTCGTCGTCCTTGTTGCTGTTGTTGTTGTCGGCACGAGCACAAGTGTCGCGACTGTTTGCGCTGCTGTGGCGACTGCAGTCGTCGTGGCGCTCACATTGGCTCTGGCTCGCACATGCTTGTACGCTCGTGTATGTGCTGTTGTGCGCGCTCGCCGCCACACCGCTCGCACCGCGGTCACTGACATGGCCGCACACGGCAACGCTCGACCTGCCCGACACGGAGGCGAGCCTGTGGCCCTATGGCCTGCTCGCTGTCGGGCGTCGTGTGAGCACTACCACTACGCTGCGTTGTCGTCGTAGCAGTGGCAGTAGCAGTGCTGCTGCTGCTTGTCATGCAGGTAGCGTGATGTACCTGGACAACTATGACGAGTATGGCGGTGTTGTGCCACACGTGGGCGTACTGACGCGACTGCTCGCCGTGGCAGTCGGTATGAGCAGCAGCAACGCCGCCGCGGCGGCGGTGTCGTTCGCGCAACGCGTTGTGCTGCCGCTGATGTGTCCGACGGCGATGGCGACGGCGTCGTCGCTGCTGTTGTCGTTGTGTGTCGGCGCCGTTGCACACGATTTTGTGGCGCTGTGTGGTGTCGGCGTGGCGGCGCTCGGCGCCGTCGCGGCGTTGGTGCAGGCGGGTCTGTTGTGGTGGTCGTGCAGCGAGGAGGCGGCGGCGGTGACGACGGCAACAACAACAGACGCAGCAGCACCTGCACTGCGCACACGACGTGCCGTGGGTGACGTGTGTGCGGTGCCTTTTGTGTTGTATTGCTTCTGCGGTGTCGTGCGCTGTGGTGCACCGCTGCTGTCGATGTGGTGTGTGTCGCCGCTGCTCGACGCTGTCGCCGCACACGCGCGCGTACGGCGACGGCGTCACATAAGCAGCACCGCCGTGGACAGCATCGTCGGCCGTGACGGTCGCTGCGGCGGCGACAACAACAATGGCAACGACGACGATGTCAACGATACACACGACGACGACGACGATGACGACGACAGTGACGCGAGCAGCGAGGGTGGTGGTGATGTGCATGGTGCGCACGCAGGTAGCGGCAGCAACAGCAGCAGCTGTATTCGTCGTCGTCGTCGTCGCTGTTTGCGTGACGGACGCGACGGCGTCGTGCTGCGTGTGCGCTGGCGTGTGTGGCTCGCGTTGCCGCTGCTGCTGTTTGCAGTGGCGATTGTGCGTAGTGTGCGTGACGAGCAGCCGCAGCACGCGCTCCTCGCGGCAGTGCGTGCGTTGTCGTGTGCGACGATGCTCAGCGTCGTGTACGCAACGTGGCGTCTGACGCCGCACGCGGTCGTGTCGGCTGTGCTGTGGCGAAGCAACGCACGTGTCACGAAGCCACATGAGGACTAGCGCAGTATGTGTCTGTGTGTGTGTGTGTGTAAGCGGGGTATGTATGTGTCTTTGTGTACACATGTAGTGCGTGTGTGTGTGTGTGTATGTGTGCGCGTGTGTCATGTCCATGCAACCCGTGCGTCGATTGCTTGTTTGTTGCCGTCGTGTGTTTGTACAGTCACAGAGCTGCATACACACACACACACACACACACACACTCACACTCACACACACACACAAGGAAACAGACGCACGTGATCTGTATGAGCTACAGTATCATATGCAAAGCTGCCGCCAACGCCGCTGTGCTGCCGCAGCAGCGCGTGTCGCTGCTCGAATGTGCGCCGTGTGCACTGTGGCGTCGGCTTCGTCGACGTGCAAGCACAACCAGCAGCAGCAGCAGCAACAGCAACGGTGTGGTGTCACGTCCTATCGCGGCGGCAGACGCGCAGTGGTGTAGTGCGACGGCGGATGTGGCGGTGGATGCGGCACTCGGTGCCGTGTACGTTGGCTGTGCGCGACACGTTCTCGTGCCCAGCTCTCTTGTTGCGTACATGGAACGTGAGCAAACAGACGACAAGACGAACAGCAGCGGCAGTGACAAGGACCGTGCGACGGCGCTGTCACGTCAGCGTGTGTGGCGTACACTGCAACGCGAGCAACGCCTCATCGTGCTTGTCGGCGACGACGCCGTCGGGTGCGATGTCGAGCGCCACGCGAGCAGAAGTGTGCAGCGCAGCAGCAGCGGTGGCGGTGTGGCGGACGCAGTCGAGGCGTTTGTGGCCGCATGGCCGCAGTACACGCGATTGTGCGTGCCCGTGCCGGCCGGTCCGCTCGCGGCACGGCTGCTCTTTGACACGACAATGCACGCCTTCTACGCCGATGAGCTGCCACGTATTGCGCGTGCCATGACGGACACGACGTGCAGTAGCCTTGGCGACGGCGACGACGACAACAACAGGCGCCGTCATTATCATCGTGGTGGTGCAGACGAGGACGCACGTGCACCGCGTGCGGCACACGATGGCCATCGGCGCTGGTGTGCGTGGATGTGCGGTGCACTGACGTGCCGTTATGAGGGCATGTATGTGCCACCGATTCGCGTGAGCGAGCACACGGCACAGCTGTTGCGTGACGGTGGCGCGTGCGAGCACGTCATCTGGGAGGCGGCGGTGCACGGACTGACGCCGCGGTGGCTCGAGACGGCGCTGAAGACGGCGGCGTCGTGCGGCGTGTCGCACACGTGCATGACACTCGCCCTGCCCGGCCGTGACGCGGCGGTGGTGGCGGCGCAGGTGACGGCGGCGACGACGACGCTCTCGCCGAGTGCGTCGTACGCGCTGCAGAAGGCGCTCGACATGCGTGTCAGTGCGTTTGCGACGTGCAGCTTGGCCCCGGACGGCGTCTTTGCCCACGCCCACGCACCATGTGCGCTGCACGAGGTGCACCACCTCGTCGCCGGCTGCAACGCGCGCGACGTGCCGTCACCACCACCGCCACCGTCACCGTCGTCGCCGACAAGTCGTACAGCCGCACACGATGGCAATGATGATGAGGCGTGGCAGCGCGTGTACGAGTCGCAGGCGTATGCAAAGGCGCTGCGTCACAGCGTCGATGCACTGACGTGACGTGCACGCAGTGCAGAAGTGTGTGTGTGTGTACGCTAGTTTTGTTGTGTGTGCATGTTTTTTGTGTTTGCATGTTGTTGTATGTATGTACATACATGCTTCACCCGTTGTTGTTACTGTTGTTGTAGCACGATACATACAGACAAACTTACATAACTATACACACACACACATACATATACACATAGAGCAGTGTAGTCATGTTTACGCGCAAGCCGCCTGTGGTGCACCGCGCGCGTCGTGACGGCGTAGGCGGTGCTGCTGCGGCGGCGGCGAGCGGCGGTGGTGGCGTCGTCACGCGTCGCGACATTGCGTGTGGCGTTGTAGGCTGCAAGTTGTGCGCCAGCATCGTTGCCGCTGTACAGCGCGAGCACGCGCAAGAGCAGCACGAGCAACAACAGCAGCAGCAGCAACACGATGGCAGTGGTGCAGAGGTGAAGCGTGGCGGGGTGTGTGTGCTGCCGACGCTGTCCGCGCGCGAGGTGCTCATCGTGCCGGACGCAAACGTTGTGCTGCACAACATGAACGCGCTCGAGGACGCGCGGGTGCGCAACGTGGTGCTGCTGACGACGGTGCTTGGTGAGGTACAGAATCGGAACAAGGCCATCTATGCACGTCTGCAGCGCGTGCTCGCCGACGAGGGCAAGCCGTGCTACGTGTTCAGCAACGAGCGACATGCGCAGACGCACTGTGTGCCCATGCGTGGCGAGAGCGCCAATGACTACAATGATCGCTGCATTCGTGTCGCGGTGCAGTGGTATGCGCGCCACGTCGCCGACGCGTTTGCGGGCGGCAGGGCGAGGGCCGACGGTGCACCGCGTGTGGCGCTCGTGACGCACGACAAGGCGCTGAAGGCGCGTCTGCTGCACGGCAAGGACAGTGACAGTGACAAGGACGGCAGCGACAGCAGTGCGCCCTCGCTGCCACACAACTTGACGTGCTCGACGCTGAAGGAGCTGCTGACGGAGATGCTTGGCGGCGATGCTGACCTGCTCGAGAAGGTGCAGTACGTCATGCCCGACGACATGAAGGAGAGTGCGCAGACGCGCGACGTGTACGACGACCACCTCGACACCGCGGCGCTCGAGGCGGGCGTGCGCGCGGGCACGCTGTACAAGGGCAAGCTGCGCGTGAGCGAGTCGAGCTGCTTTGTGGGTGAGATACGCGGCAGCTTTGTGTTGCCCTCGAGCAACAACAACAGCAACAGCAACGTCGGCCACGCGGCGACGTCGGCGAGCTTTGACCGCATCTTGCTCCTTGGCCGCCGCAACGTCAACCGCGCCGTGCACGACGACACGGTGGTGGTGCGACTGCTGCCCGTCACGCAGTGGCGCACGCGCAACAACAACAAGAACAACAACAACAAGCAGGCGAGCAACAACAACAACGACGACGCTGCGGACGATGACACGCCTGCAGACGAGGCGGCGGCGCTGGCGTCTGGCTACGCCGTGACGGGCTGTGTGGTTGGCATTTGGCAGCCGAATCGTCGACCGTACTGCGGCAGCATCGACGCCGAGGACGTGGCACGCAAGCGCGTCGGCAGCAGCAGCAGCAGCAGCAGTAGTGGCAGCATGTCAGTGCTCTTCTTGCCAAAGGACGGTCGTGTGCCGCGCATACGCATCACCACGACACACCTCGACGACCTGCTCAACAAGCGGTTGTGCGTCGTCATGGACGAGTGGCCCGTGTACAGCAGCTACCCGCTCGGGCACTATGTCGAGGTCCTCGGCGTCGCCGGCGACCGTGACACCGAGGCGGCGGTCATACTGCGCGAGAACGACATCCCACACTACGACTTCAGCGCCGGCGTGTACGACTGCTTGCCGAAGGGGCAGTGGCACGTGACGGCGCACGAGCTCGCCCACCGCCTCGACTTGCGTGACCTGTGCGTCGTCAGCGTTGACCCGCTCGGCTGTCGTGACATTGACGACGCCCTGCACTGCCGCCGTGTCCACGGCGACCACCTCGAGGTGGGGGTGCACATTGCCGACGTGACGCACTTTGTGCGCGAGCACACCCTGCTCGACGCCGAGGCGGCAAAGCGCAGCACAAGCGTCTACCTCGTCGACCGCCGCATCAACATGTTGCCGCAGCTGCTGACGGAGAATCTGTGCTCGCTTGTCGCGCACGAGGACCGCTACGCCTTCTCGCTGCTGTGGGAGTTTGACAGTGACTTGAATGTGGTGCGGGAGTGGGCTGGCAAGACGGTCATTCGCTCGCGCGCGGCGCTGTACTATGGCGATGCACAGCGCATGATCGACGACGCCGCCGACACGAGCGACGTCGCGTGTGCGCTGCGGCAGCTGCTGCGTCTCAGTCGCCACTTCAAGGCGCAGCGCACGCGCGACGGCGCCCTCTTCCTCGCCTCGCAGGAGTTCAAGTTCAAGGTCGACGACGCGCACTTGAACCCGACCGACATGCAAGCGTACGCGACGTTCGAGGCCAACTCGATGATCGAGGAGTGGATGTTGTACGCCAACGCGGCGGCGGCGCGACGGGTGTACGCGCGCTACCCACGCTGCACCCTCCTGCGCCGGCATCAGCGGCCCGCCGAGGGCGCCTTTGACACCCTCAACGCCGCCCTCGAGCGGCGCCTGCACATGCGCCTCGACGACACCACCTCGCTGACGCTCAACCAGTCGCTCGACCGCTGCGTCGACCCGCACGACGCGTACTTCAACACGCTCATTCGCATCTTGACAACGCGCTGCTTGCGACAGGCGCAGTACTTCAGCAGCGGCGAGGTGGGCCGCGATGAGTACTACCACTTTGGCCTGGCGATGCCGATTTATACGCACTTTACGTCGCCTATTCGCCGCTACGCGGACGTCATTGTGCACCGCCAGCTCGCCGCCGTCCTCGGCGTCCGCGACGACGGCGAGGTCGGCGGCACGCAGGCGGACAAGACGCACAGTGTAGCCGAGTATGAGGATGAGGGCGAGGCTGACGGGCATGTGCCGCCGTACGCGGATGCGCAGCACATGGAGGAGACGGCGCGCAACATCAACTACCGCCACACGCAGGCACAACGCGCCGGCCGCGACTCGCAGAACCTCTTTACCGGCTTCTACCTCTGCAGTGATGCCCGCAGCGCCATCGATGACGAGGACGGCTACGTTGTGCGGCTGACGGACACACACGTGTTTGTGCTCGTGCCGCGCTACGGTCAGGAGAGTCGACTGCCGCGGGCGAGCCTGCGTGTGGTGCCTGAGCTGCTTGACAAGGTGCGTGTGCGCATTACGATTCGCCGCGGTGGCGACGCCTTTCACACGCGCCTCGTCTTTGCCCTGGTCGGTATGATGGTCGACGAAGACGACACACACGGCAGCGGTGGCGGCGGCGGCGGCGACGGCGATGAGGCGGCTGCGGGTGCGCGACTGCGCGACGAGGCCGATGGCGGCGTGCTCGTCGCCGACGACAGCGACGTTGACGTGTCGACGACACGGGCAACCGCGACAGCGCACAACGAGGCAGATGAGGCGACGACGAGGGCAGAGGCGGACGATGTGATGCCGCTGCGCAAAGTGGCGCGCGTCGAGACTGCTGCTGCGGACGACGACAATGCTGCGCCGTCGTGAGCATGACACGCACACGCGTGCGAGTAAGAAGACGACTAAGTAAGCACAAACAAAACGTGTGTGCACACACACATACACACACACACATACACCGTACACCTTTGCGTTGAGTAGCATTCGCGTTGCGTTTGTGTCGCACCTGCGTCTTTGCTTGCTGTAGCATCTGCAACACACACACACATACATACATATCGCACCATACAGACACGCACACACACACACATACATACATACGTATACGTGCAGACAGCCTCATGTTGGCGAGGCTGCTGCGGCGTTTGCACGCGCCGATTGTGGCAGCGACGCTGACAAAGGAGGAAATGTGCCTCGCACTCGCTGCCGTGGCGCGCATTCGCAACAACAACATCACTCCTCCTGCAGCAACAGCAACAACAACAACAACGCCTTTGCTACTGCAGCAGCAGCTCAGTGACAGCGAAGTGAGTGCGTTGGCGTTGCGTGCGCAACACGTGACACCGCTGTGTACGACGCAGGAGCTGCGAATGATCGCCGACGGCGCCGTGGCACTCGCGTGGCGGCGTCGTGACGTGGCGGACGTGCTGGTGCGTGTCCTGTACACGCGCTGCTGCACAAGCAGCAGCAGTGGCAGCAGCAGCAGCCAATGTGCGCCTTCGTCGTCGTCGTCGACGCGGCACGCGACGGCGGCACTGCCGCGACTCGTTGAGTTGGCGGCCGTCGCAAACGCCGCACTTGACGCTGATGCAGTGTACAACAGCACACTCGCCCATGTGCTGCGCACGTGCGCGGTGCGTTGTCTGCGTCCTGGCAGCAGCGACAACAACAACAACAACAGCAGTCACAGTGTCAACAGCAGTCACTGTGCTGCTGCTGCTGCTGCTGTGGCTGCTGCTGACACGACGGCGGCAGTCGTTCAGTTTGCTAATGCGGCGCTGCGCTGCGAATGTGCAACGATGACGACGACGACGATGACGACCACGTCGCCGCAGCGTCGTGCGTCGTGTGCGCGGGCCATTGTGTCGCGTCTGACGACGGCGACTGCCGCGTGCAGTGAGGCGCAGCGCGACGCACTCGAGGCGTGGGCACGCCGCGTTGCTGACACGTCGCAAGCAGGGCACACGACGTCAAGCAGTGACAACAGCAGCGGTGGTGATGGTGGTGGTGAGGGTGACGTGCGCGAGTGGGACGTGTCGCGGGCGCGGCGTGTTGTCTTTGCCGCCGTCGAGGCGCTGACGAACGCGTCCTCGTCGTCGACAACAACGACGACGACAGCAGCAGCAGAGCAGCAATCGCTGTTGTTGTCCGATGACGCGTTGGTGACGGCAGTGGAGCTGCTGGTGCACTTTGACCTGCGCGACGACGTCGTCGCACACGCAACGCTCAGCAGTGCCGCCGTGACGTTGCTCTCGCGCAGCAACAGCAACAACAACAGCAACAACAGCCGTGCCAGCGATGATGCAGATGTGACAGCGCTGCTCGCGCGACTGCGACGGGCGGTGTACCGTGACGAGCTCTATTTTGCTGACGTGCGGCACGCCTTTGCGCAGACGGCAACGACAACAGCAACAACAGCAGACGACGGCGCGGGCGCGACGGGCGACGCGATGCAGCCGATGAGTGAGGTGGCGCTCGTGTACGACGCCGTCGTGCAAGGCCGCGCCGTCAGCGATGAGCAGCTCTTTCGCCTGACGACAAACTTTGCCGCCGACGACGCGACGGCGGTGGCGCAGACGGCGTGTGTGCTCGCCGAGTGTCGCGGCAGTGTGCCGACGTCGGTGCACGCGGCACTGCAAACGACCGCGCGCGCGCCGATGAGCGTCGCCGCGGCGACGGCGGCGCTGCGGGCGGCGTGGCGCGACGAGAGCGGCGCGCTGCTGCCGCGCTACGCGCCATCGCTGCTGCGTCGCATCGCCGTCGTCGAGGCGGCAACGACGACAACGCCGCCGCCGCCGCGTGACGACGAGGACGACAAACACGGCGACGGCGCGCCGGCGATTGTGCTGCGGCGCGGCGGCGTCGACGAGGTGCGGGGGCTGCTGCGGACGCTGTCGCTGCCGCGGCCGCGACGTCATCACCTCGCCGACGACCACGCCGACGCCGAGGCGGCCGCGCGGGCGGCGTGTCGCGCCTATGTGTGTGCATACTTGACGACGCGGAGCGCGACGGCAGCAGCGGCAGCAGCGGCAGCAGGCCGCCACCGCAGCGGCAGCAGCAACGATGGTGACGACGATGTGGCAGCTGCCGAAGCTGCGTCATCGTTGGCGGCGGCAGTGGCGCTTGCGTGTGACGCGGCTGTTGTTGACGCGGACGGGGCGGTGTGGGCGGCGTCGTGTGCGTGCGTGCGCGATGCGCTGGCCGCGGTGCCGCCGTCATCGCCGTCGCCGTCGACGGCGCGCGCGCAGGCGCTGCTCGCGCTACGCCTGTGCGTCGCGTACGACCGCGTTGACGAGGTGCTGCTCGAGTATGTGGCGACGGTGCTGCAACGCAGCCTGCGCGTGGCGTGCGCGCGCGGCAACAACGACAGCCGCGGCAGCAGCGACGACAACAACAAGGCCGAGGTGGCGGCGGCATGTGTGTTTGTGCACGACGTGGTGGTGCTGCAGTCGCGCCTCGACGCGCCGATGCTGCAGACGCTGTGCGCGCAGCTGCTGCACTACGCGACGGCAACAACAACGGACGACGACGACGACGACGCGGCGACGGAGTTGTACGTTGCGGCCGCCTACGTTGCCGCCGATGCGCGTCGCTACGGCGACGTTGTGCGCTTGCACGCGCGCCTCGCGCGCGGCACCGCCGTGTCCTCGTCTGCGTCGCCGCTGCGGCTGTCGCGTCTTGTCGACATGTTGTGGCACACGAGCGTCGCACTGTCACGGCCGACGCCGCTGCTGTGCGACGTTGTCCGCGCCGCCGCCGCCACCACCACTACTGCGACGTCGTCGTCGTGGACGCCGCAGCATGCGCTGCGCCTGCTCGCCGCGTATGCGCGCAGTCGCCGCGGCGGCGATGACGATGTCGACGCCGGCGGCGACAACAGCAACGACGGCGCGACGGGGCTCGCTGACGGCGCGGCGTTGGCGGAGCTGCAGCGCTGCGCCGCCGCGGCGCTGGCGACGCCGACGGCGTGCGAGGCAGACGTGTACGCGGTGATGTGCGCCTACGCGCCGCGCTGTCGACGCGGCGGCGATGACGACGACGGCGAGGGCGAGTTTGGTGACGCGCTGCTCGGCGCCCTCGTCGAGGCACTGCCGCGCGCGCTCGACTCGCTGACGCCGCGGCAGCTCGCCGACGCCGTTGCCGGCCTCGGCGACGTCCCGCACGCCGGGCAGAAGCTGACGCACCAGCTCGTGACGGGCGCCGTGGCCGACTACGTCGTCGACAATGCGGCGGTGCTGCTGCGCAGCGGCCGCGATGTGGCGCGGCTGCTCTACGGCCTCGCGCGGCTGCACCACACCCGCCGCGGCCTCTACAGCGTCGCGGCGGCGCGGCTGTCGCGGCGCGCCGTGCTCGCGACGCTCGACCGCGCCTCGGCGGCGCTCGCGCTCGCCGGCTTCGGCGCCGCCCGCTTCCTCGACCGCGAGTTGTTCGACCGCCTCGCGCGCGCCTGCGTCACCGACGCGTCGGCGATGACGGCCGCCGAGGTGGTGCTCGCGGTGCGCGCGTACAGCCGCGTCGTGCTGCTCAACGACGCCTTTTACGACGCGATGGGCGCGCAAGCGGCGCGGCGCGCGCGCGAGCTGCCGGCGTCGGCGCAGCGCGAGCTGCTGCACATCTACGGCGCCCTGCAGCTGCGCCACGACACGCTCGCGACGGCGCTGCTCGACAGCCTGGCGCGGCAGCCGGCGGCGCGGCTCGGCGACGCCAACGCGGTCGTCGACGTGCTCGCGTCGCTGTGGCTCATGGGCCGCGACGTGCGCGACGGCGACGCGGCGGCGGCGCTCGCTGACGCGGTCGTGCGCGACGCGGCGCGGCTGCGTGACGAGGGCGTGGCGCAGCTGTGCGGCCTCCTCGCCGGCGCGCGCTGGCGTCACCTGCCGCTGCTGCACGCGCTGGGCGATCAGGCGGTGCGGCTGAAGCAGCAGGGCGAGCTGACGGCGACGACGAGCCGCGCGGTGCTTGACACGCTCGCCGGCCACCTGCTGCACCACCCACTCGCGCGCAACGAGCTGTCGGCGCTGGCGCGCAGCGTCAGCAAGGAGGCGCTGGTGCTATCGAGCGCCGAGGAGGAGCAGCTGAACATGTTGCTGGCGCGCTAGCAAAGGGGCGGCCGGCGAGGACGGCGACGTGCGCGTGTGCGCGAATGATGTCTTCGATGAGTCATGTGCATGTGTGTGTGATTGCGTTTGTTGTCTGCACTGCTGTCTTGCCCTGCCCTTGCTAGCCCAGTCGCCTTCACACGCATACTTACACTCGACCGCGCGCATTGGCACACACACACACACACACATATACAACATTCGTGTTTTCTTTTGTGCTCGTGTTGTGACGGTGGCGGCGGCGTCGTTGCTACAGTGCGCTTTGTGCGGTTGCTCTCGTCTTCTTTGTGTCACTGCCCTTCCCCACCTTCCTCTTCACACCTCTCGCTTCGCCCATTCGGTCTGTTATATATATATATATATAGTCTGTGTGTGTGTGTCTCTGCGCGGTCGCGTACATTCAATCTCCCTCATCTGCTCTGTGTGTGTGTGAGTGTGTGATGGCGCTCTTCGACGTCATCTACGCGCTGCTGACGTACACCGCGGCGGCCTTCTCGGTGCTGATGAACGCCTCGCCGGCGCTGACGATACGCCGCGTCGAGCGCGTCGGCAGCGTGGGCCCGATGACGGTGACCTTCTTCGCCGCGCAGCTGTACAATGGTGTGGCGTGGTCGTCCTACGGCGCCTACACGTGGTCCTACCCGCTGCTCATCAGCAACATGCTTGGCAACGCCGTCGGCACCTACTGCGTCTTGACGTTTCTGGCCGTCGCGCGTCGCCAGGAGCGCGCCGGGCACGCGCTGCAGTCAACCACCTACGCGCGCAGCGTGCTGACCTCGCTCGGCTTCATCGCGGTGGCGGCGGCGCACCTGCTCGTGACGGTCGCGCTGTGTCTACGCGGCCGCGTCGCGACGGCGCGCTACGTCACCGGCTGGGACGCCACCGTCGGCAGCATCGTCATGCTCAGCTCGCCGCTGATGATGTTCAAGACGATCCTCGCGACGCGCGACGCCTCGAGCCTGCAGCCGGTCATGGTGACCTGTGCCTTTTTCAACACCCTCCTCTGGCTCATCGCCGGCTTTATGACCGGCGACCCGTTCATCATCACGCCCAACGGCCTGTGCTGGATCGCCTGCTGCGCGCAGTACGCCCTCATCTTCCTCTACCGCGGCGCGCGCGGCGGCAAGGCGCCGGCGGTCGTGCGCGAGGCGATTGCGCCGGTGCCGTTTGACTAGCGACGACGACGGCACAGACACGCGCGCGCGCGCGCAAGCACATGCATACGGGCAGGCAAGCAAGGCAAAGACGAGCATGCATACAAATAACGATTGTGCAAAGAAGAAGGGCACGCACAACACGCGCAAGCAACGTCGCGCGCGCCGTTGCTGCTGCTGTTCTGCATGTGCGTGCGCGCGTTTGTGCGTCTAATGTGCTTGCTTGCTTGCTTGCTCGTAGCGAAGAGGGCGTCACGCGACGGCGCCGCCGACGCGCGCCTCGCCAGCCGCCGCGTCGCACAGCAGCCAGCGCGCGCGACTGCAGCTAGCCGCGCCGTCGCCGCCCGTGTCGCCACCGCTCGCGCGCGCCGCCGCGCACTGCACGACCAGCGACGCCGCCGCCGCCCCCGCCATCGTCGCCGCCGCGGCGCCGCACGCGCACGGCACACGCGCGCACCGCGCCACCGCAGCCACGTCGCGCGGGCGCAGCGCCACGAGCCGCAGCGCGCGCGTCAGCCGCACCGCCGCCGCGAGCACGTGGGCCATGTCGGCGGCGCGCGACGGCGACGGCGACGGCAGCGCGTCGCGCAAGTGCAGCAGCAGCGCCGCGCGCTGAAACGCCGCCGGCTCGCGCGCGAGCGACGCGGCACGGCACAGCACCGCGTCAACTTCCGCGCCGCCGCGCAGGCACAAGGTGGCGACCGTCGCGGCGTCGCAGGCGACGTGGACGAGCAGCAGCGCCGCGCGACGCCCCCGGCGCGCCGCCGTGCGCACCTCGCGCAACGACCGCGCATGCGCGACGCAAACGACAAACGCGCCGCCGTCCTTGTCGTCCTCGCCGTCGCCGTCGTCAACGACGCGCGTCCGCACGAGCGGGTTGAGGCGCCGCAGCGCCGCCGCCACGCGCTCGCCGCGCGTCGCCGTCGCCGCCGCGTCGTCGCGCTGCACGAGAAAGTTGTTGCGGTAGTCGGCCGCCGTGACGGCCGCCGCGTCGCACACGTCGAGCGCGCCGACGCCGGCGAGCACGAGATTCTTGGCCAGCTCGGCGGCGGTGCCGTGGGCGCCGCGCACGTGCACGCGCGTGCGCTTCAGCTGCTGCTGCGTCGCCGCGCCCCACAAACGCATCTGCCGGTCATACCGCGCCACCTCGTCCATCGCGCGCGCTGTCGCGCACACAAAAGGTCGCTGGCAACGCAAGCGCGCAATGGCAAGAAGCGAGCAACACACACACACACACACACACACACACACGCACGCACCTTTGCTGTACACAGCGCGCTTGCACAAGCGGGACGCGGTCGTTACAAGTCGCGGCGGCCGTCGTCGCCGTCGCTGTGGTCGCCGTGGCACGTCGCGCCGCACAGCGCGCGCTGCACCTCGGCGTCGCTCGCGAGCTTGCCGCGCAGCGCCGCGAGCCAGCGCTCGCGCACCGCGTCGCCCGCGTCAGCGTCGCGGCGCTGCTGCTCGCAGCTGCGTTCGATGAGCGCGATGAGGTCGTCCTCGTTGGCCGGGTGCTCGTCGGCGAGCGCGCTGTACAGCGATGACTGCGCCAGGTCGAGGTGGCTGCGCGGCAGCTTGTCGCAGTACGCGTGACGCATGTACGCGCGCAGCGCGTCCGTGTGCAGCGCGCCGGCCGCGCACACCGCCGCCACCGTCTGCGCCACGCCGTCGCCGCCGCCGTCGGGCGACGCCGGGCCGGCGCGCTGTTGCAGCAACATTTGCACAAAACGCCTGCGCAGTGCGTCGTCGTCGCCGTCGTCATTGTCGTTCTTCTTGTCACCGCCGCGGCGCGGCACCGCCGCCACCTTGGCCGCGCACGCGCGCGCCCACTCGCGCAGCACGCGCCAGTGACGCTGCGCGCGCTCGCAGCACACCGTCTCGTGCACGCGCCGCGCGTCAAACACATCCCCCGCCGCCGCCGCCACCCCCGCCGCCACAGCCACATCGCCGCCGCCGCCGCCGCGAACGTGCGACACAGCGAGCAACGACGACAAGGCGAGCAACAACAGCAGCAGCGACACCGATTTGCGCGGCGTCATGGCCGATCCTACCGCTACTGCCGCGCATCGGCGGCGACACAGCGCAAGCCAAGCACGCATACACAAAGCACACGCGCACACAGCACACAGCACGCGCAGACGCATGCGCGCATAGCAAAGCGCACGCAAAACGTACAAGAGCACAGTGAAAAGAAAAAAAAGGTACAGCAACATTATCGATTGTGTCACCATCACACCGCCCCCGCAGGCCGCTTGCAGCCCTTTGCTTTACGCACCTGCACTCTCACATTCTTTTTTGTTCACAGCCCAAGGCGTCACACACACACACACACACATGCGCACACACATGCGCGTCGCTTACTTGTCACCCCTTCTTTTGTCAACGTGTTAGCGTGTATAAGTGTGCGCGTGCGCATCGCGTGCGTAAGAGAGCATGTGCATTTGTACATATATACATACAAAAAACATATATGAAGAGAGACAGAGAGAAAGCGCGCGCACGCGTGCGAGAGAGCGAGAGCGAAAGAGAAAAGCGAGGCCGACAAGGCACGCAAGCACGCGCGCGTTCTATGCCGCGTGCGTGCGTGCTTGCGTCCGTGTGCCCGTTCGTGTTGTGTTGTTTGTTTATATGTTTGCCCACGCGCACGCGTGAATGTGTGTGTGTGTGTGTGTGTGCCAGTGTCACTCGCAGACGTCGTGTCTTTGCCCGTCGTCTATTGCGTCGGCTTGCCTGCCGCCGACGCGCTGCCTGTTGTGCTGGCGTTGCCGCTGCTCTGCGTGGTGGCCGCCGCCGCCGCGGCCTCGCCGCTCATCGGATTGAGCGCCGGCGCGTCGCTCGAGATGCGGTCGTCACCCATCGCAATCGTCATGCCGGCCGCGACGAGACGGCGCACCAGCTCGTCGGCGAAGGCGACCGACGGCGTCAGCACGCCGCCCTTCAGCTGCTTCTGCCGCGCCAGCGTGACGGCGCTCAGCGCGCACTCGCCGAGGAAGATGCCGGTGACGTCGTACATCTCGCGCTGCGCGCCAAACGTGCACGTCACGCGCTTGCCCGTCTCCGTCGTGCCGATGAGGTGGCAGCGGAAGTACGCGCTCGCCTTGTGCTCGTCCGCCGGCCCGCTGCTCGCCGCCGCCGGGTACTTCTTGTTGATCAGGTACTCGCGCAGCGGCCCGACCGCCATGACGCCCTTCGACGTCCAGCTCCCGAGCGCCGTGCGCATGGCGTGCGCGAGGGTGCCCTCCTCACACTCCATGTACGACGCCGTCGACGCGCGCAGGGCGTTGCTGCGGCGCACCACGCGCTCATTGATCATCGCCATCGTAAACGGCGCCGTCCACGTGCGCGCCACCGCGTCGTACCACACCCCGCGCTGCCGCGGCGTCGCGCGCGGCTGCGGCCCCGACGCCGGCACGAGGCTGGCGGGCGACAAGTCCTCCTTCTTGGCATCCCGCATCACCGCAAGCATCGACTGCGCCGTCCCGCTCGAGATGCCGGCGGAGCGAATCGAGTAGTACGCCTTCACGTCCGCCACCGCCTCGCCGGCGCGCGCGTGCAGGACATAGTTGCCCACGTCCGACGGCACGCTGTCGAAGCCGCAGCACGACACGAGCGCCACCCCCGCGCGCGTCGCGGCGTCGTGAAACTTGTCGGCGACGGCGCGGACAAAGTTGTACTCGCCGGTGCTGTCCACATAGTGCGTGCCGTTGCGCATGCACGCCTCGACAACAGGCATGCCGAGCGTCGTGAACGGGCCGGTGCACGACAGCACGCAGACGGCACGCTTGCACAGTGCGTCGAGCGACTCGGGCTTGCTGATGTCGACCGTGTACGTTGGCACGCTGCTCGCCTGCAGCGACTGCTTCAGTGCCTGCAGCTTGGCCTCGTCGCGGCCGGCCATGGCCCACTTGCCGGCGGCGTCCTTCAGACTGCTGAGATACTTGCACGTGATCTTGCCCGTGTAGCCGGTCGCGCCGAGCACAACAATGTCAAGCTCACGAGCTGCTTGCGCCATCATGCGTGTATATGTGTGTGTGTGTGTGTGTTCTACTGTATGGCTGTGTGACTGTGTGCGTGTATGCTAGCGTTTGTATCTGACAAGCAGCACGCAGTGCACATACACGACGACACAACAGCACAACTTTACGCCCGCACTTGCCCTTGCTGTCTGTTGCTTGCCTCGTGTGTGTAGGGCAATGTGCTTGGTACAGTGATGACATGATATATATGTGTGTGTCTCTCTTGTGTTGTTGTGTGTATGTTTTTTGTCTCATCTCTACGTGCATCTAGTTTTGCGTCTACTCTGATCGTGCGTGTGTGTCTCTCTTGTCACTGCCGCTCGCCCTTGCTTACCTGGCCAGCACATACGCACAAACACACACACACGCTGGCGCACTCTGTGTCTGCACATACAAAGCCAATACGCGCACACACACACGCACATACACGTCTAGCGACGATAGTTGGCGTGTATGCGACGCCGCAGCTCGTCCAGGCGCTGCTGCGCACTCGCCACGCCGGCGCGCATCTGCGTCAGGCGGCGTCGCTCCGTCGCGAGCTGCTGTGCCGCACGCTGGCGCTCGTGCTGGTCGTGCTGCATGCGCCGCGCCCGCTCCTCGCCCTCGCGCTGTGCGCGCAGCGTGTGCTGCTCCTTCTTCTCCTGCTCCGCGGCGAGCGCGCTCTCGTGCTGCGCGACGCGCCGGGCCGCCTCGCGCGCTTGCCGCTCCGCCGCCTGCACACGCGCCTGCGCGTCGCCGCGGCGCTGCGCCACCGCCTCCAGTACGCGCGTCACATACTGCAGCGCCTCGTCGTCCATCGTCTGCACAGCAACACCGCATCGCTGTGACCACGACGTTGTAGTTGCCGCGTCGCCGGTGACGGCGTCTGTGTCGTCCGCGACGTGTGCGCACAACGCCTGCGCCACCAAAGCCCGACGCAGCGCCGCCGTGCGACTGTGCACGCTGCTGCTCGTGCTCTTGTTGTTGTTGTTGCCAGCAACGTCACGCGCGCTGACGTGCGTGCTGCCGCTGCTTCTGGCATCACTGCTGCTACTGCTGCTGCTGTCGCGCGGTCGACGACGACCACTGAGGTGCTGACGAGTCTGCAGGCGACGCGGCAACTGTGCCGCCGCCTTGCTGCCGTCGCCATCGGCGCCCGCGAGAACGCGGCCGTGCACATCGACGACCGTCTGCATCTCGCCTTCCCTGTCAAAGAGCAAACGCACCGCAACGGGTCGATGCATGGCGGCGGCCGCGGTGATGGCAACATCATCGTCGTCGTCGTCGGTGCGTGCTGTGTGTGCTGTGTGCGCGCGCGTAGTAAGCGTCACGTCGTGCACCGTCGCCGCGGCCACGGGCAGCAGCTCCGTGTCGTCATAGCGGCGACTGTCCTCGCGCATGGCGGCTTGTCGTGCGACGCGCTCGGCGTGCACGCGCGCCGCGCCCGCCGCCGCCGCCACCGCCCGCGCGGCGCACTCGTCCGCGACAAGGCCGCCGTACGCCACCTCGGCGTCGTGCAGCAGCAGCGCGCGCGTGTGCTGTTCATGCGCCGCCAGCTCGCTCTGCTGCGCCGCCGCGCGCGCCAGCGCCACGTCGCACGCGTCGCGCCACGACAGCGTCGCCGCCGTCATCAGCGTGGCGCGCGCGCTCGCCTCGTCGTGGGTGCAGCGCACCCGCGCGTGCACCTCCGCCCCGCACACCGCCGCGAGCGCGCGCGCGTGGGCGGCGGCGGCGGCGCCGCTGCTGCTCTGCTGCGCCGCCGCCCAAAGCGCCGCGCGCGCCACCGCCTCGGCATCGCAGAGCGCCCCACGCGCCGCCGCCGCGTCGCGCACACACGCCTGCAGCGCCGCCGCCAACGCGCTCGCCCGCGCCGCCGTCGCCTCGCGCGCGGCGGCGGCGGCCCAGCACAGCTGCTCGCGCTCGTCGCGCTCGCGCCGCGACACGCGTTCGCGCGACACCGCCTCGTCGGCCGCCACGGCCGCCAGCGCCTGCGCCCGCGCCGCCCCGACGCGCCGCAGCCCCTCCTCGGCCTCGGCCATGCGCGCGTACAGCGCAAAGCGTGCATTGTGCTCGTCCTTCTGCAGCTGCGCCGCCTCGGCGCAGCAGCACTGCCACGTCTGCGCGCACACGCGCTCGCGCGCAACGCGGCGCTCGCCGAGGGCGGCCTCGGCGTCGTGCGCGGCGCGCTGCAGCAGGCGGCGCTGCTGCTCCTCGTCGCCGACGACGGCGTCGCGCGCCGACGCGCAGGCGTGCTGCAGTGCCGCGCGCGCCGACGCCTTTTGCACACACCACGCCTCGCGCGCCTCGGCCTCGCGCGCCGCGCGACTGCGCAGCTCGGCCCACGCGGCGGCCGCGTCGGCCGCGATGTGCTGCAGACACGTCACCGCCTCGTGCAGCAGCGCGTCGCGCGCGTCCGCGTGGGCGCGCTGCCGCGTCTGCGCCGCGTCCTCGTCGGCCTTGCACTGCAAGAAGAGGACGTGCTGGGCGGCGGCGGCGGCGACGACGACGCGTTGTCGCGCCACCGCCTCGTCGGCCGCCACGGCCTCGCGCGCGGCCGCGCAGCATCGCAGTCGCCGCTCCACCGCCGCCGCCGCCACGTCGCGCGCGCGCAGTAGCGCCGCTCGCGCGTCGGCCTCGTCACGCATCACCGCCGCCGCCGCCCGACACGCCTCGTCGAGGCAAACCTGCCGCTGCTGGATGCAGTCGCGGCAGTGCGCGACGACGTCGCGCCACCACGCCATCAGCGCATCGTGGGCGCCGTCGCACTGCCGCCACAGCGCCGCATACGCCTCGTCCGCCGCCCGCGCGCACGCCTGCCGCGCCGCCTCGTGTGCGCGCAGTGTGTTGCGGGCATCGGCGACGGCGGCACCGACGCGTGCGCGCTGCGCCGCCTCCTCGCAGCACAACCGCTCACGCACTCGCGCCTCGCGCTGCCGCAGTTGCGCGGTGGCGACGGCGTAGTCGCCGCACGCGCGCAGCGCCGCCGCCGCGTCGCGCTCGCTCGCCAGCAACGCCGCCCGCGCCGCGCGCTCGTGCGCGACAACGGCGATGCACAGGGCGGCGCAGTCGGCCACGGCGACGGCGTCGATGCGCGCGCGCGCCTCCTCGTCGCAAACCGCCGCGCGCGCCGCCGCCTCGGCCGCGACGACGCCAAGGACGTACTGCGCGGCAGCGCGGTGGCGCTGCAGCTCGCCGATACCGCTCTCGTACGCCTCGACGAGCTTGACGCGGCGTCGCTGTTCATCGGCGCGCAACTCGGCCAGACAACGCAGCTGCTTGCTGCGTGCGTACGGCGTCTGCTGCTGCAGACTGGCCAGACGGCGCTGCCGCGCCGCGGCGTCGACGCGCACCGCGCATCCGCCACACCCCAGTCGACCACACGACATGCAGCGCCGCGACGAGGTGTACTGCCATCCACTGCTGCTGTTGCTCATTGTCGTTGTTGTTGTTGTTGTTGTTGTTGTCGTCAGTGGCGCACTGCGTGTCGGCAAACGACGCAGTGACGTGAGTGCGGACGGCGCCGTCGACGGCGTCTGCGCACGTGTGGTGCAACGCATCGACGTCGCCGTCGCCGGTGCACACGTCACCGTCTTGTTGCGGCTCTGACTGCGGCTTGCCGTACTGCCTGTCCGCGTCGCGTTGTACTTGCCGCCGCCGCCGGCGCCGTCGCCATGGCCGCTGCGCATTGACGCACTGCGCGCACTCTGTGTCACCGTGTTGACCTCGAGGCGTGCCAGTGTGCGCGGTGGCGACGTGTCGGCGGCATCGTCGTCATCATATTCGTTGTTGTCGTTGCTGTACTCGCTCCTGCCGCCGCCGCACTCGCCTTCGTCATCGCCACCCTTGTCGTCGCTGCCGCTGTGGTGTGCGCACAGGTCAATCGACGTGGCGCGTGTGCGACGACGCGACGGCCGCGGTGACGACAATGTCGTCGACACGGCTTCTTCTCCTTCTTGTTCTGCTGCGGCTGCTGCTCTTGCTGCGTCGTCGTCGTTACTGCCGCTGCTCACGCGCTGCGTCCGCGCGTCGTCACGCGGCCACGTCGCCGCATCGTCGAGCACCTGCGACATGCCTGCTACACACTCGTGCGTGTGCGTGTGCGTATGTGCCTGTCAGTCTACACGTCTTCATAGTATCATGCACAAGACAGCATACATACACATACACACATATACACAAGAGCATGATGTGTGCATGGCGCGTTACATGTGTACAGCATATACCACCTTCTTGCTGTACTCTACTATACACAGAAACACACAGACACACGGACACACACACACACACAGAGACGCCTAGGCAGCCTCGAAGCGGCGCTGCCAGGCCTCAAACTTCTTGATATTGTCCGCCGTCACACTGCTTGGCACTTTGCGCAGTGCGCACATAAAGTCGCTCATCGTCGTTGGCTGTTGGGCGACGGTGCGGCTGACCTCTGCGGCGTTGGCGCGCAGTGCGTCACGGTCGACCTGCTTGACGTAGCGCCGCATCGTCATCATGGCGGCGTCGCGCACGAGGTTGGTGACATCGGCGCCGCTGTAGTAGTGGCCCTCCAGGGCGCGCGAGATGAGGTCAAAGTCGACATCGCTGGACAGCCGCAGCGTGTGTGTGTGTATGCGCAGCAGTGCGAGGCGGTCCTCGTGGGTGGGCAGCGGAATGTAGATGCGCTTCTCGAGTCGTCGTCGCATGGCCTCGTCCAGGTCCCATGGTCGATTGGTCGCACCCAGCACCATGACGGGCCTGTAGCTGCTCGCCTCTGCTGCGCTGACACCACCACTGTTGCCGCCGCTGCTGCTTCCTCCTTCCGTGTTGAGGCCGTCCATGAGCGTCAGCAGCAGCCCCTTGACACGCCGCGACGCCTCGTGCTCGCCGCTGCCCCCGCGCTGCTCGCACAGCGTGTCAATCTCGTCAATAAAGATGGTTGACGGGGCGTAGTGACGGGCCATCTCGAACAGAATGCGCACCAGCTTCTCGCTGTCACCGCGCCACTTGCTCGTCAGCGTCGCCGTCGACGCGTTGAAGAACGTCGTGCGACACTCCGACGCGACCGCCTTGGCGAGCATCGTCTTGCCCGTGCCGGGCGGGCCATAAAGCAGCACACCCTTCCACGGCCGTCGTATGCCGCGATAGTAGTCCGGCATCAGCATCGGCAACACCACCGCCTCCTCCAGCAGCCGCTTGGCCTCTTCTTGACCGGCAATGTCGTCCCACGACACGTTCGGGCTGCCGTGTGCGAGCATGTCGCCCTCGATCAGCTGCACCAGCTCCTCCTCGCCGGGGCGAGCGACAAAGCGAGTCTGTGTGGCACGCTTGCCAGCAAGGCGCAGGGCGGCTGTGCTGCCATTGTTGTTGCTGTTGTTGTTTGCAGGCACGTGTCGTCGCCGCGTTACGTGCGTTGTCAGCGATGAGGACGATGTTGCCGTCGTGTTGTTGCCGTTACCACGTGCCGCTGCACCTGCGGTCGTTGCCGCACTCGCCGTCACCACGCCATGTCGCGTTGTCGCTGTGGCTCTGTTGGCCACCGCCGTCGTGCTCGCCACGTCACCGAGCGGACGCGCCACCACACAGCGCGTGCGCGTCGGTCTGCCGGCCGTCAGCACTGTACTACTCGTCGTCGTCACGGCGTGGTGGGACGGCGGTGAGCGGCGTCGTGGTGCGCCGCTGCTGCCCGTTGCTGTAGTCGTGACAACAGCAGGTGACGCTGTCGCTGTCGCTGTTGCTGTCGATGATGACAATGATGGTGCAGGCCCGTCGGGTGGGCCGAAGCGATCGGGGTCGCCGTACAAGACGTAGTTTTGCAGTGCAACAGGCGTCCTCGCCGCGGTCGCGGCGGCAGGCGTGCGCGCGGGCTGTGATGACGTGCTGCTCTCGCTCGTGTGCTTGTTGCTGCTGTCGCTGCGTCCGCCGCTGTACGGCTGTACAAGCTGCAGCAGCTCACGCGTGACCTTGGCCTCGTCGCGCAGTGTACGCTGCAGTGCCAGCCACACATCCGCGTCACTGCTGTTGCTGTTGCTGTTCTTGTGCTGCGTTTGCGACACATGCATCGCCGCAAGACGCATCGCCTCGTCATAGTGCACAAGAGCCGACTCGTACTGCGACGACAGCGCGTGTGCGCGCGCCGTCATGACGGCAGCCTTGACATCGACAAACGACGCGGCACTGACGCTCGTCATGTCTACTCGTGTGTATGTGTGTGTGTGTGTGTGCACTACAACGCGCTTTGCCAGCTGTCAAGCAAGTGCACATGATGTCGTGTGCTCTGCACTACGCAGCAACAGCAAAGACAGACACACAGACAGAGACACAGACACGTATATATGTGTGCGTGTGTGTGCTTGTAGTGTACAAACCTCTACTCTTCGCTTGTGTGTATATGTGTGTGTGTGTGTGCGTCTATGCATGCAGCAGTGTCGTCAGTATGTATTGACGTGCTGCGGCCCACACACAGTGCTGCAGCTCATCATCACATGCATTTGCACGTGACGCTTGTGTCACACCGTGACGGCTGCCGTTGCCCCTGTTGTTGTTGTTCTCGCGGTCGTCGTCGTCGTCGTCGTTGTCGTTGCTGTGCGCAGCATAGCGTGCCTGCACGCATGCACGTACGTAGCCAAGATCGATGCGCTCGAGTTGCGCGCCCGCACTGCGCGACAGCACCTCAGCCACCAGAGCATACACGTCATCTTCGCATATGCCATTGTGCGCAGTACTCGTGTTGCGCGTCGGCGTGCCCTCGTCGCATGGCTGCTGCTGCTGCTGTTGTTGTACTGCTGTGCAGTCGACTGTGTACGGCGCGAGCGTCAGCTGCGTGCACGACGCGAGCACGCGCGGAGTGCGCACACGCCCGTCCGCACCACACACGTCGAGGTGCAAATGCACCACAAGAGGCGCTGCTGACACGTCATCGTCCTTGTCCGTGTGTACGCTGCTGTCTGCTGCCTCGTTGCGACGCAGACTACTGCGCGTCACCGCACGCAGCCGTGCGACTGCCTTGCTCGTGTTGCTACCACGACCAGCAACAGCAGCAGCAGCACCGCTGCGCCGGCTGCAACTGCGCAGCGAGCGCACACGCGGCAGCAGCGACAAGGACACACCATGTGTGCCACTGCTGCTGATTGTCGTCGTGGTCGTTGTGTGTAAGGCGTCGTTGCCACCGTGCACTGTGATGCGCAGCTGCACGGTTACATCGTCGCAGACAACCACGTCGGCCACAAACACACACGCAAGAGGAGCAGCAGTCGCAGTCGCAGTCGCAGCGTCGTCGACGCCCTTTGCCTTGTTGCCGCCGTGTGGGTCGTGCGACGGTGGCGGTGTGTAGACGAGCCGCACGTCGCGGCGGTCGTGTGCGTCAACAACGAGTGTGCCTTGCGCGGTCGTCAGCGTCGCCGTCGTCGTTGTCGCGTCGTCAGGGTGGGGCGTGGCTGTCGCACACAAGTCATACACGTGTTGTTGCTGTTGTTGCTGTTGCTGTTGTCGCTGTTGCTTGGCAGATGTCGCTAGTGACGGTAGTGTGGGTGACGCACTGCGCCGTGCATGCTCTCTTGTCATCGGTGCCGCGTCGAAGCTGAGCCGTCGTGATACGGACGACTGTCGTTGTTGTTGCTGGTCTTGTTGTTCTTGGCTTTGCTGTGTGCGCAACGGCGGCAGTCGAGACACGGCCGGCACTGCTGCTGTTGTCGCCTGCGGTCGTGCGTAGACGAGCAGCGACAGCGAGCACACGCCGACGATCACCTCGTTTGCTCGGCACAGCTCGATGCGCGATGGCTGCGACGATGACGACGATAGGGCATGCAGGTCGACATCGATGCGCAGCAGCGTCGTGTGCTCGAGCGCCATCGTCGGCAGTGCGTGACGCGTCTGACGTGCCGCCAAGTGTGCGCGCAGCTTGTCGAGGGCGCGCGTCGTGTTCGTCGCGAGCAGGATGCCCGTCTTGATGACGTGCAGCGTCACGTACACGGGCACCTCGTCGCTGACGCGCTCATCATCGCAGTGTGCGAGGACGACACCGCTCACAGGCCGACACGTGGCGTCGACAAAGAGCGTGAGTGACCTGTACGCACCACACTCGGCATCACGCACGAGATGGCAGACGACGTTGCTTGCCTTGCCCAGTCGCCGCACCGCCGCCTCGTGCTCGCACTCGTCACGGCTGTGCATGACGACTACACAGACAACGCAATGCACGTCGCGTCTGCGTCTGTCTGTCTGTGTGTGTGTGTGTGTGTATGTGAGCGTGCTCGAGACTAGCTGTGTGCTATACAGCTGCAGCAAGCAACAACAACAATGACACACACACACACACACAAACACACACACACACATAGACTGCATGACACGACGTGCACGTGCAGCGACGGCTTACATACTATACAATAGTTATGCATACACATGCATGCGTGTGTGCGTGTGTGCCTACGTACAAACACATACAAATGCGCACATGCATGCATGTATGTGCGTTAGTGACACGGACATGTTGCGTTACTTGCCCTGTTTACCTCGACACGCGTGCATTGCGTGCACACACACACACATATATATATGAACGTTAGCGTTAGGCAGCCTTTGTACTTGTCACCGCCCTCTCACTGCTCTTGCGCTTGTCATCCATGACAGCCTTGACCGCGTTACACATCTTCTCCTTCAGCGACGCCTCGTGCTTCTCGCTCAGCTCCATCGCACTGAGCAGCTCACGCATGGCCGTCTTCAGCGTCATCGTGTTGAGCTCGTCGAGGCTGCGCGAGCCGAGCACGCGCTGCGCCGTCTGCATGACCATTGCCGCTGTGATGGTTGGTGCTGGCTTGTAGGCGTTGAAGTTGATGCGACACACTGGCACCCGCTGTGGCGCAACAGCGCCTGTCGTCTCTGCGTTGCTCCTTGTCGTCGTTGTCGTGTTGTTGTTGCTGTTGTTTGCTGGCGCGGCGACGGCAACAAGCTGAAAGCCACCCGACGAGGCCACCAACAACGACTTACCCGAGGCTGAGCGGCCCAAGTTGCGCGACGGGTCAAACGACACGCGCAGCACATACACATGCGCGGCTGGCGCAGCGGCTGTTGCATCGGTTGCCGGGGCACACGTGACGGCGACATTGCGCACCTTTGCCACCTCTGCAGCCGTCTGCAGCAACAACGCGCCCGTGTCTGTGGTGGCGCTGTCAGCCTGTCTCGTGTCGCCCTCTGCTGCTGCTGCTGTTGCAGCATCGGTGCGTGTGCGCTTCGGCTTTGGCGCGGCAATCGTCAGGCTGACGGTCACGTCACCGACACGACACGGCGGCAACACCACCGTCGACGACGACAGCGCGATTGTTGCTGTGCTGCTGCTGTTGTTGTTGTTGTTTTCGTCCGTGTCCTTGTGCGCCGCAGCGTCGCCGTCGCTGCGCGCTCGACGCCGTCCGTCGCCCTTTGCCTCGGCCTTCTTGTTGTCACCGTCGTCTGTTGCCGTGTTTGCAGCAGCTGCTCCTGCTGCTGCTGCTGCCTGTGCGAGGGCGTCTGCGTCAAGCATGTACTCGATCACCGCCTCGGTCGCGGAGCGGCAGTGCAGCACAAAGCCATTGCCAAGCTCACGCTGCGTGCCGGCCACCATTGCCGCGACCGTGCCGTCACCTTGCTGCTGCTGCTGCTGCTGCAACTCGTCCTGGACAAGCTGCGCGAGCTTGCCGAGGTCGACGCGTGCGTTGATCGGGCGGTAGCAGTTGAGGCCACACATCACCCCCGTCCCCGCCACCGCCTTGTTGCCACTCGTCGTCGCAAGCAGCACCGACTTGCCCGAGCCGGCAGGACGACCGCCACCGCCCGCGGCGCCCGCCAAGTCGAGGCGAATGCACAGCAAGCTCGCCTCGCTCTTCTCGTCGTCATCGTCTGTTGCAGCTGCATTGTCGTCGTCGTCGTTGTCGCCGTGCGTGTGTCTGACAATGCGCCAGGCACAGTGCTCACCGACGGGCACAAAGGCGCCATCGCGGCTGCGCAGCGCCGCCGTCGCCGCCGCACACAGCGCACGCTGCGCAAGCGACTTGACGTACACATTCAGCCCGAGAAAGATGCCCGACGCACCGAGCGGCTTGTTGCCACACGAGGAGGCAATGACAACCGACTTGCCCGTCGAACTCGCGCCAAAATCGGCCGACAAGTCAACGTAAAGATACACCGCCACCCCGCCCTCGGCCACGCGCAGCTGCACATTCTTCGCCCCCGCTAACGGCACCACCACCGTCGTTGCTGTTGCTGCTGCACCTGTCATGTGTGTGTGCGCTGTATGTGTGCTGTCTGCGCAAGCAATTGACAATGTCACTACACGAACATGCATACATGCCATCGCTTGCTTGCTTGTGTGTGTGTGTGTGCGTGTGTGTGTGTGTGTCACACATAAACAGACTGCTGTACATGTGTTGTTTTGCATGCCTGGCTCATCTACATCGTCGTCACTACGCACACACCGGCGGCGGTGCGCGCGTCAGCTCGTCGCGCAGTCGCGCATACACGTCGCTCGCAAAGCTGGCATGCTGCGCGCGTGTGCCAACAATCACGTGCTCGACTGCCGCCCGCGCCACGCGTGTGTGCTCGTCCGCCACACGCGACGAAGGCGACGACGACGGCGGCTGCGGCGTGTCGCTGGCCATGCAGTGCACATACACACGCGCAGGCAGAGCCAAGTCCGTGTGCACTGCGGCGGTCGTCAGTTGCAGTGTGCTGTTGTTCGTGTCGTCGTCCTTGTCTGTGCGGCGCTTGTTTGTGTGCGTGTGCGCCACCACACAGCTGGCCTCGTCAGCCTTGTCGCCGCGACTGCAGTGCAGTGGCACGTGCGCGTCGCGGCGACGCACCACACCGGCGGTGATGCACACGTCGACAATGGGCAGCAACGGCATTGCCGCCACGTCGCGCTTGCCGGTCGCCGTCGTTTGCTTCGTGTCCTTGTTGTTGCGTGCCGCACACGACTGCGCCGCGAGCCAGTAGAGCGGCAGCGGCGACTGCGCACACGCGTGCAGACGTGCCGCGACACTGTGCAGTGCGGCCGTGCGCGCACGTGCACACACCTCGCGCGTGTGCAACGGCGGTGGCGGCATCTGTTGCCGCAGCCGCCCATCTGTCGCTGTCGGCGTCGTCGATGATAGCGTGTGCAGCGTTTGCAGGTAGAGCTCGACCTCGCGCGAGTACACAAGCGTTGCCGACGGCGCCGTGTGGTGAGGATGTTGCAGTGCAAAGAGCACACGTGGCCGCCGTTGTCGTCGCTGGTCGCTGGCGTCTGTGCAGTCGTCGTCCTTGTTCGTCTGCAGCACCGTCGTCACGGCGGCGAGTGTGGCGAGGCACACGTCGGCGATGCGCAGGCAATCGTCCCACGCACCTCCTTCGTCGTCTTGTTCTTGTTGTTGCCGTCGTGGCAGCGGCAGCGTGCGCCACCGCAGCGACGGCACACACGCCGCGTACGGCCGTAACGCCTTGCGGTGCTTCAGTGGCAACCACAAGTCGAGAAAGTGCAGGCCGTTGCGTAGTGTGACGCAGCAGCCCTTCTTCTTGTTGGCGTCTGGGCCATTGCTGTCACTGTTGCTGCTGCGTCGCACCGCGCTGTACAGCTCATCCACGTCGTGCTCACCACCACCGCCGTTGCTGCTTCGACGACGCACCACACCGCCCGCGAGTGCACGCGCCGCCTCTACCGCAACGTAGTCACCGTCGTTTGTTGTTGCTGCTGTTGCTGCAATGCGACGTGCAAAGTGCTGTAGTGAGGCGGCCGACACCACCGTTGCGTGAGCGCGCAGCACAAACACACCACGGCGCCGCCACGGCGCGTACACCGACAGCACACTGTGCAGCCACTGCGCCCCGCGTCTGCCTTGTCGCGTGCACAGCGCCGCCGCCGCCATATCGTCGTCGTCCTCGCTCTTGTTGCTGTTGTCGTTCTTGTCATTGCCTCCGCCCCCGCTGTCGTCGTCGTCGTCGTCGAGGACGAGTGTGAAGAGCGCCGAGGCAAGCTGCTCGAGTGCGTACGCATTCGCCTCCCCCGCCTCGCACAGACGGCGATGAACGTCAATGCGCAGGGCGTCATGCAGGCTACTCATGCGTGCCAACAGACAGTGCATTGCCCGCACATCGTCCTGCACTTCAGCGCCGACGTCGCGTGTGGCGAGCGCCTCGCGCCACTGCCGCGCGTGTGCGCGGACGGCGTCGAGCGCGACGGCGAGCTCGGCCACACCGCACACGCCGCGCGTGCCGTCGTCGAGCACGCGCAACGTGTAGTAGCACAAACCACAGCACACATTGATGTGATGCGAGGTGGCGTAGCGCACACACGTCATGCGTGGTGCCGTCCTCGTCTTTCTTGTTGTCCTTGTTGCTCCTGCTGCTGTCGTCGTCGTCGTCATCAGACAGCCCTGCGCGTCGCACACGCCACGACTGCGCCACCATGTCGCATCGCCGCTGTCGTTGTGGCCGTCGTGGCCGTCGTTTGTGTAGGCAAAGCTAACTGTGTGCTGCTCACGCGGAGGTGTCATGTCCTCGTAGCCGGCGGCGTACAACGCATGGCCAAGCAGCGCACAGCAGTCGTTGTTTGCCACGTCATCGTCGTCGTCGTCTTTGCCGTCGTGCTGCTGTGACGTCGTCGTCAGTGTGCTGTTGTCGCTGTTGTTGCCGCTGCTGTTGTTGTTGTTTGCAATGGCTGTGGCGGCGTGCAGCACACACACAACAAAAGACGCCACCTCGCGTGCACGACGTGAGGGCTGCGGGGGCGATGACAAGCACGACGACGGCGATGCTGCCACCTTGTTGTCGTCGCCGTCGCTGTCATTGTCACAGCTACTGCTGCTGCTGCTGCCGCGTTGCGCGTGCGCAGCATGCGCGTTGCGCATATACAGCGTGTGGTGTGCGTAGCACTGCGGTGACGGCGTGCACACCGCAGCATAGTGCAGCCACGACTGACGTAGCTCGTGTTGTGTCATGTGCACCGCTGCCGCGTCGGCGTGCGCGTCGCCGTTGCTCGTGTTGTCGCCGTCGTCACCGTGTCGTGTGCGGCCTGTCAGCCACGCAGCGACACTGTCATCGTCACCGTCGTCGTCGTCGCGCGCAGCCAACGTCTGCAGCTCGGCCACAGCGTCACGTAGCGCCTGCGCCGACGGCGCCACCACGTCATTGCGCAGATGCGTGCGGACATTGCACCTGTTGCCGTGTGCGCGGCCGCACAGCGCGTTGGTCGCGTTGCTGCACGGCAAGAAGGCGTTGCGCGGCTGCACACATGCACGCTCGCTCGTCAGCAGCACATTGGGCGCACGCGTCGTCGCACTCGCCGCGTCGTCGCTGACGGCCTTGTCACGCGCCGCCTTCTTGCGACTGCTGCTGCTGTTGCCGCTCGTCGACATGGCACTCGACACGAGACGAGGTGTGGTCTGTGTGTGTGTGTGTACACGACTAGTCAAGTAAAAACAACAAATAGGTGCAATATAAGCATATGTGTTTGTGTGTGTATGTAAAGACGCACACATGCGCCGCGGCAGTGACGTGCTATTGTTGTTGTTACGTATACATGCATTTGTGCGTGTATATGTGTGTTTGTATAGATGCAGTGAGTCTGTATGTATGTGTGCGTATGTGTGCGTATGTGTGTGTATACTTGTCATGTGTCGTCTATACGTTGCGTTGTTGTGCGCCAGCGTACACAGTGTGTGTGTGTGTGCTACTACGCTGTTGTCGACAGCATGGTCAGTGCCGTTGGTATGGTCGCGCCCGTGCTGCGGAAGATGTCACGCTCCCAGGGTGGCAAGACGATCATGTGCAGTGCCATGCGACCTTGCTGCTGCGTCACGTGCAGCGACACCACCACCTCGTCCAGCACCTCGAGCGTCTCGTGCACCACCTCGTGTGTGAGCGGGTGCACGCCCCAGCTCAGTGTCACCGTCGTCGGTGTCTGCCTGTGGCTGCCATGCTGTGACGCTGTCGAGGACGACGTGTGCAGCGGTATATTTTGCTTGCCACCTTTGCTGCGGCGCTGCGCCTTGGCCGCCCTGTCAATGACAGCACCTGCATGCGCCGCAGCGCGAGCGTGTGTCGGCTGCGGCGTCGTCGTCGTACTCGCGTCATGCGCGACGTCGCCGCCGCTGCCGCCGCCGCCCTCGGCGCCCGCTGCCGTCTTGTCAGGCACGAGCAGCTGAAAGCGTTGTGAGGCGTGCTTCAGCGACAGCTGCACACTGAGCGCAATCTCAGGCGCAAACAGCTGCGCACTGCGGCCCGTCAGGCGCAGCACCACCGCCGTCGTGCACTGCACCGCCGCGTAGCGACGGTCAATGCGCGCCCGCGCCGCGAGGGCGCGCAGGTAGAGGCAAAAGTACACCTCGACAGACGCGTCACCGGCGCGACGCGCGCGCTCTTTGCGCTCATTCAGGTGCTCGCACACTTGCTCGATGCTGCTGCGTGTGTAGTAGCACGCCCGCGTGCGCAGCGTCGACACGTCAATGTTCGCCACACGCGGTGGCGCACCCGCCTCCGCGTCCTCGTCGTCACCGTCGCCCTTGTCACTACTGCTACTGCTACCACCACGCACCCCCACCGCAGCACCCGCCGTGCTGCTGTGCGCACCGTAGCGCTGCAGTAGCTGCCGCGTCACGTGGTCATGTACGCCGTCGGCGCGCAGCGTCTGCGCAGCGAGCGAGGACGCTGCCGTGTCGAGGCCGCGCTCACGCATCTGCTGCTCCATCTCGAGCGCCACGCGCAGCTGCCGGTGCACGAGCAGGTCGCTGTAGCGTCGTATAGGAGAGGTGAAGTGTGTGTACCATGGCAAGCCCAGCGCGTAGTGCTCATGGCTGCCGTACCAGTCCACGCCATTGGCCACATACTCGGCGGAGCGCAGTGAAAACTTGACGAGCTCGCACAGCGCCACGTAGCGTGCGGCACGCTTCGTGTCGTCTGTGTTGTCGCGCTGTGCGTCCATGGTCGCCATGATCGCCTTGGCCGACGTGCCGGCCAGCGCGACGCCGTGTCGCGCCAGCGTCTCCTTCAGCTTCTGCATCTTGTGCTGCTCGGGTGGCGGGTGACAGCGCAGCAGCGCCTCGTCTGGCATGTACTGCACCACCTTCTCGGCCACTCGCGCATTCGCCAGCAGCATAAACTCCTCGACGAGCCAGTTGGCGTCAATCTGTCGCGACACGTAAAACGACGACGGCAGTGACGCCGACGACGGCTGCTGTTGTTGCTGCTGCTGCGCATCGACGCAGACCACGTCGGAGGCATGTGTGTCGCCCTCGTGTGGCGTGGCCGTCACAGCAGTCGCCGTCGCCGTCGTGGTGGCAGCAGCAGCAGCAGCAGCAGCAGGCACGCCAGCAACACTGTCTGCAAAGCGAAAGCCAAGGCGTGTGTTGCCAATCGTAATGCGGCCACGCTGCAGACTCGCCGCACGCCGCTTCGCCGCCACCTCGTACAGCAGCCGCACCGACGCGTACACGCGACGGCGCAGCACCGACGCCGCCACACCGCTGTGCGCCGCCTCGCGCGTAAAGTCGAGTGCACGCAGCAGATCGTCGTCCTCCTCGTCTTCTTTGTCGTCCTTGTTCTCGTCCTTGTCCTTGTCCTCGTCCTTGTCCTCGCCGTCGTCGACGCTGCTGCCGCCATTGTTGCGCGGCGCTGCCGTCGTGCGCAGGATGCTCTGTGCCTGCTCATAGGTCAAGCGGCAGCGACTGCGTATGACGGACGGACCAAACCACTCCGTCACGACATTGCCCTCGCTGTCAAGGTCAAAGAGCGCGCTAAAGGCAAACTTGTCCTCGGACGGGTTGAGGCTGCAGTAATCTTCGCTCAGCCTGCGTGGCAGCATGGGGATGGCGCGGTCGACCAGGTAGGTCGACGTCCCGCGCTGCCGCGCCTCCTCGTCGAGGGCGGTGTGCGGCTGTACAAAGTGTGCCACGTCGGCAATGTGTACACCGACGTGGTAGTGCACCCGGCGCGGCGGCGGCGAAGCGGCGTCGTCCGTGCCGCCGTGGTGCGCCTGACGCTGCTCGTCTTGTCGCCCGTACACGCGTCGTATGCTGAGGGCGTCGTCGAGGTCGCGTGCGGTGGCGGGGTCAATGGTGCAGACAAACTCGCTGTGCCGCAGGTCGCGACGACCGCCGCGTGCGAGCTCGTCGGCTGACGGCATCGTCAACGCACGCGGCACACACGCCTCGACGTCCTCGGTAAACGTCTCCGACGGCAGCTCAAACTCGGACACGAGGGCGCTGTTGTTGGCCTGCAGCGAGTCGACGGTGCCGAGGCTGCAGTAGACGGTGCACTGCAGCATGTCGCGCGAGTACACACGCAGACTGCTGCCACTGCCTTGACCGTCATTGTTGTTGTTGTTGTCACCCTCAGCACCACCACCACCACCACCGCCGTCTGCCGTGTCGAGCAGGCGCAGCAGCAGCATGTATGTTGACAGCTTGTCGCGGTACATGTGTGGTATGTGCCGCCCTTGCACCACAAACTGCGGCATGAGCGGATTGCAGCTGACGAAGCGGTAGTAAAAGTGTTCCTGCACGGGCTGCCCAACGCGCAGGACATTGTCTGCCAGGTGCGCCGGCTGATACGCGTCGAGCTCGCGCCACAGCACACGCAGCACTCGCCCAATTGGCACACGACCGCGCGGCCACGTCGTGTACGACGCAGGCGCGTGCATCTGTCGTGCCAGTCGCACCTCGGGTGGCTGCCGCAGCAGTGCCGCGGCGTCGTCTTCGGCGCGCACACAACGCACGATGCGCCGGCCGTCAGGCAGCGTGTCTGGTCGCGGTGCCGCCGCAGCCGCCGTGCCATCGCCGTCGTTGCTGCTGCTGCCACCGCCGTCATCGTCACTGTCCGTGTCGTCGCGCTCGACAAAGACGCGCGTGTAGCGCAAACGCGCCGCGTCACGGTGCGACTGTGACTGAGGCTGCGACTGTTGTGCATTGTTGTCGCCCTTGTTGTGCGTCTTGTCGACATCGTCGTGCTCCATGTCATACTGCCACATGTCCATCGGCATCAGCTCGAGGGCGACGACGTCGTTGTGCAGCGCCGGTCCGCGCAGCTCCGGCGTGTTGACGACGACGTCACGCGGCAGACAACGACTGCGCGCAAAGCACAGCGCACTCGCCCAGCGCTGATACACGCGCAGCCGCGCAATGACAACGTCACCGCGCCGCACCCGCTCCTCGAGCACCGCGTCACTGCCAAGTGTGTAGTGCGTAACAATGCGTGCGGCAGGCGGTGGCTGCTGCTGCTGCTGCAGTGCTGCGACGTCGTGCGGCAGCTGTGGCAACAGCTGTTGCTGCTGCTGCTGCTGCGCGGTAGCATGGTCGTGTTGTGGCTGTTGGTGCGCTGCTGTCCTTGTTGTCGCGCCGCCACCACCGCCGCGTACGTGCAGTGTGCGTGCACCGCGTTGCGCACCCCCACCACCACCACGTGAGTGCTGCGGGTGCTGCTGGTGTGGCATGTGGTGCGCACGCGGCTGTGACGCAGACGGCTGCATGTGTACGTATATGTATATACGTGTATACGTAGGTGCAAGTGTATGCGTATGAATGCGTATGTGTGTGTGTATGTGTATGTATGTGTGTATGTCGTCTAGCAGGGTATGCTCTTTTGCACACACACACACACACACATAACAACATGCATCGCATGTAGTCAAAAAAAAACATACACACACGTATGCACACACATTCTTCTTCTTTTGTATGTGTGTCGGTGTGTGTATGCGTCGTCTACGTGCGCACATCACCTTCTTCGCTGTCGCTTGCGTTGTCCGAGTCGCTGCCGCGCAAGAAGACGTCGAGTGAGAATGCTGTCGTCGTCACTGCATCTGCGGCTGTCGCGGCAGTCGTCGCACATGGCGCAAACAACTCGAGCGTCGGTGACGCTTTTGCGTTGTGTGCGTCGTCATCGTCATCGTCGTGGTGGTCGTCATCAACGCCGTTGCGCTTGTCGACATTGTCGTCGTCCTCACGTGACCACTGCCGCCCTCGCAGAGCTGCCTCGATGAGGCGACGCAGATGACGGCGTATGTGCGGACCGACAACAGCAACAGCACCGCCATGGCCGCTTGCTGCCGTCACACCGCCGACGAGGTC
This sequence comes from Trypanosomatidae sp. Fi-14, assembly GCA_023091115.2. Taxonomy (NCBI): domain Eukaryota; phylum Euglenozoa; class Kinetoplastea; order Trypanosomatida; family Trypanosomatidae; species Trypanosomatidae sp. Fi-14. The sequence continues at coordinate 23,127 of JAKVQF020000967.1, read as the reverse complement.
AGCACCGCTGCGCACGCGGCACAGCCGTAGAGCGCGGCGGTACGCCAACACATCACCCGACAAGGGCGCACGTCGCGTGACGACGAGCAGACGACTGCCACTGTGCGTGTGCGTGTCGTGGCCGCCGTCGTCGTCATCACTGCTGCTGTCGCTACCACTGCTGGCTGTGCCTGGCAGCATGACGTAGTGCAGTGCCAGCGCCGCGGCCGGAGCGAGCGTCGCGCGCTCGACACACAACTCTGCCTGCGACGGCAGAAGCAGCCGCTGCCGCTGTTGTTCCTCGTATTGTGCAACACCGTGGCTGCTGCTGATGCTGTTGTTGCACGCACGTGCACTCGCTGCCGTGGCGATTGCATTGTGTCGCCCACCAACCTCGCGCTCCAGTACAAACTGAACAACGCCGTGCGCCATCGTCGCCGCCGCACACGCCGACAACACTGCCGCGACACGTGTGCTGCGCTGATGTGCCAAGGCACACTCGTGCTTGTCTCGCGCCAGTTCTGCCCGCACTTGTGCCATGTCGAGGCCAACCACACCGCCAACGCTGCTGTGAACGGTCGCAGCTGTGTCGTCCTCGTCGTGCTGGTCGCGTGCACGGCGCCGCTGTCGCTGCTGTTGCGCTGCAGACGTCAGCAGTGCATTGCCGGCGCTGTGGTCGTCCTCGCGGGCCGTCTTGATCTGACGCAAGTAGGCATTGACATCGCTCATGTCGTGTCGTGTACTACACACACGTGTGTATGTGTGTGTGTGTGTGTGTGTGTGTGTGTGATGCAGACAGATGTGCATCGTTGTTGCAGCGCCAATACATACGCGCTAGTGCTCATGCATGCATGTTACTCTGTATGTGTGCACGTACACTTGTCACGCTTACTGCTTACCAACACACACACACACAAACGCGCGCTGATGCGCTGATGCGCTGCTTATACGTTGTCTTCACAACACCCCTTGCCTTGTTACTGCACACACACACACGTACACAGACGCACACGTGCATGCATGTGCGCGCTTGTACACTGTTATGTTGCCTCCTCGGCGCGCGCCTGCGACTGCGCACACATGACGCCCTACGCGCTTGTGCGTCGTCGCAGATACTGCGTCAGTAATGTGCTCATCGGTGGCGCCATGTACGCCGACTCGCGCAGCAGCACACTGCCCAGCCAGCGTTGTGCGTGTGCGGCGCGCGTGGCGACAGCGGCGGTGGTCGCCGTCTCTGCCGCCGCCGCCGCGCCGTCCTCGTCGTGGCCGACATTGCTGCCGTCACGTGACGCGGACAGCACGTCGTGTGCGTCGCGACCGCCGTCCGCGTCGAAGTAATTGCGCAACGTCGCCGTCGTTGTCGCCGTCGTCGCGTCAGCGTCGGCGCGCGGTGACAGCGCCACGTCCACCGCCACACCGCCGCGTGCGTCGCTGCTGCTCTGACTGCGCTGCAGTGTAATGTGCAGCACACGGAAGCCGGACAGGTTGTCGACGACGGCGAGCTGTGTCGCGACGTGCGGTATGCGCTGCATGTGCAGCAGGCGACGACGTGCAGCAACGGCCGTCGTCGTTGTTATTGTTGTCGCAGTGGCGGCTGTGTGAGGACGGCCGTCGCGCACGTGCTCGGCGAGCGTGACGGTGGCGCGCACACGGGTAAATAACGGCCCAGGCGCACAGCACAGCTCACACAACGCAAGCGACGACGACGACGACAACGCAGCAGCAGCAGCGTGGCCAGCCGTTGCAAGCAGCACCGAGTCGTGTGCATAGGCGCACATGGCCGTCACGGGTGCGTCAGCGTAGTACACATGCGCGCGCAGCGACGTCGACGACGACAGCGTCGTCAGGTCCCACACAAACACGGCACGCTCGCGCGCACTGCGCTTCCTCTCGCTCACGTCATCCGCATCGCCGTGCACACGAGTTGTGCTGCTGCTGCCGCTGTTGCTGTTGCTGTTGTCTTCGTCGTTGTCGTCGTGACTGCTACTGTGTGCGACGACAGTGTGTGACGAGGGCAGCAGCACGACGTGACGTAGCGGGTATGTGTGCACGTGCTGCAGCAGCGTACACAGCAGGGGCCACGGCTCGCCAGGACGACAGTCACGCACCGCGTACAAGTATACGCTGTCGTCCGCGACGGCGCACACGCTGCCGTCTGCCGACAGCGACATGCACCGCACCGCACGCGTCGGCGTCGTCATCGTCGACTGATTGCGCCAGCTGAGCACACGGCTCGTCGACGCGCGTGCGGCCACCGCGGCGGCAACAGCGGCTGCGTCACCGTCGTTTGCGTCATGTGCAGCAGCGGCAGCGGCAGCGGCAGCACTGACAAGATCGCCGAGTGAGCGACTCGCATACGCGTCCGTGTGCTCCTCGCGCACCTCCTGCCAACACTTGACCGCGTCACAGCAGAGCGTGAAGATGCGGTCGTGTGCCTTGTCTACCTGCAACGCCGTCACCTCACCTGTGTGGGGGGCGTACACCGTCTGCACCTCGACGTGGCGCTGCACCGCGGCGTCGTACGCCCAGAAGCGCAGCAGTGCCGGCAGCACCGTGCCGACAAACAACTCATACGTGACGAGCACCTGGCCGTCACGCAGCAGACCAGCAAAGCGAATGCCGTAGCGTGGCGCACAGGGCACCGTCTCCATCTGCGAGGACACGTGCAGCGAGTACAGCGACTGCTGCGTCAGCGGGTCACACACACGCAGCACATTCGGCAACCCCATGAGCAGCACCGCCGGTTGCCCTCGCCACGTGTCGACGACCAGGTCACTGCACGCCTGCGCGGCCGACCACTCAATACCCTCCACCACCGCCTGCAGCCGCATCTGCACCACATCGACCACCGCCAGCGTCGCGGTGCGACAGGCCAGCAGCAGTCGCGGTAGCGTTGTCGCCATCATTGCTGCTGCTGTTGTTGTTGCTGTAGGCACAATGATGCTGTGCACAGGGCCCGTGTTGCACGTCACCTTCGTGTGCGTGTACGACGTGAGCGACCACACGAGCAGCACCGACTCGGCGGCGGCCGTGTACACGGCACGCCCGTCCGGTGCAAAGGCAAGCGCCGTCAGCGGCGTGTGATGCCAATGGTCCGCAAAGTAATGATCAACGCCGCGCGAGGAGGACGACGATGACAGGCGATGGAAGACGAGCAGCTCGCCACGCACACCACCCACCGCCACTGCCACCGCCGCTTCCGCCTCCGCAACAGCAGCAGACGGCGAGGACGGTGATGGCTGACGCAACAACAAGGACGACGACGCCGCATCCTTGTCGTCGCCGGCGCTGTCGTTGACGTACACGCTGCCATTCTCCGTGTCGTGTGCCGCGTCCGTTGCGTTGGCGGTGGCTGCGCTCACAGGACTGCAGGCCAGGCTCTGTACCGCAATAGGCAGCTCACGCATACACTGTTGCTGTTGCAGTGCCGCCACCAGGGCGCCGCTGCTGCTGCTGCCACCACTACCTGCTGCTGCGGCTGCTGTGGCTGCCTTGCGCTGGTTGTAGGACGAATGCAGCAGCCAACGCTGACCGTGCTGGGCGACAACGATGAGGCCCGAGTTCCAGCCAACGGCGACGAGGCAGTCGCGCAGTGGCCGCGTAAAGGGCACCGCAACACGCGCGACGAGCGCACCGCCGCCATCCTCAGCGTCATCGCCACCACCGCTGCTGTGACGTTGTGTGTGGCTGCCGTGGCGCGGCAGGGCCACTTCGAACACGCCGTTGCGCGTCAGCAGCACCGCGTGCAGCACACCGCCCGCCGCATGAAAGTGCGCCTGCTCCATGACGAACACGTCGTCTGCCGCCGTTGCCGTCGCGGTCGCCGACGACGTTGCTGCTGTTGCACCGCGCAGCGACGGTGGCAGACGACGAGCCGCAATGACAGGCCGTGTCGTCGTTGTCGTCGTCGCTGTTGCCGCACGCAGCCGCAGTGTCGCACTCAGCACCACCGTGATGGTGCGCAGTGCGACGACAAACCAGTTGCCCTCGACGTCGACAACGTGCAGCAGGCTGCCCTCGTCGGCGTCTGCGACCGTCGAGGCCGCACCGTGTCCTACGCGATGGCGGCCGCCACGCGCACTCGTCGTCGTTGTCGTCGTCGGCAGCGCGGCATGCGCGGACGTGCGAGCCTCAATGCAGAGGCCACAGATGCGCGCCCCACTGAAGCGCTCGACGCGAAATTTGCGCAGTGTACGCGCGCCGTAAAAGGCAACGGCGCTGTCCTCGGCGACGCAGATCGCCTCGTTGCTGTACGCAAACAAGTGTGACGCGGGCATCGCAGCGCGCGTGTGTGCGTGTGTGCGTGTGTGCCTGTGTGTATGTGTATGTGTCTGTGTATACGTATACGGCTGCTGTTGTTGTGGTAGGCATATATGTATGTGTGTGTGTGTGTAACACAAGAGTAACAACAATGTACACGGCAAGCATATGTAGGCAAAGGGCGACATGCGCAGTGCATGGCACACACACACACACACACACACACACACATGCACATGCACACGTCAGTCTTGCCTCCTGTCATTGCGTGTGCGCGCGCGTGTCGACTTGCTTGTGTATACATGTCGTGTGTTTGACTACACAGGCCATCTTGTGTATGTTTGCGTGCATGTGTATGTGTATGTATATGTATATGCGCACACACACGCACACGTGACATACTGTCTGTATATGCAAGTGTGTATATACACACACACACACGTTACGCTACTCGCAACCATCTACGTATGCTCGCACACGTGCACATGTCATCTCGTCACGACATCGTGTGTGTATGTTGTTTTTTGTTTGTGTGTGTGCACACATACACACAAACACACACAAGCGCCCCTCGTCGGCCGCCTCGCCTTGTTCGCTAGTCATCACTAACCTGCCGCTTACACACACACACACACGCTAGGGTGCACCGGTGCCATACTCGTACGGGCGCGTCGTGCGCAGTGGCTGCAGCAGCTGCGGGTCGACGCCGGCCATGTACGCGGGCGGCGAGCGGCACGCCATGCATGCGGCAACAAACAAGTAGAGCGCAAGCAGCATGCACAGCACAGCACCGGCAAGCAAGATGGGGTGTGCGCGCGCATAGTCGACGGCCGTTTTTGCTGCGTGACGCATGCGATGCCACATCTGCGTCATGCGGCCGACCGACGCGCCGTCCGTGTCGTCGTCGTCGTCCTTGTCACTGCTGCTCTTGCCCTCGGCCTGCTTGGCTGCCTTCTTGCCGCCCTTGCGCTTCGGCGCACGCGTCGTCGTTGTTGTTGTCGTTGTCGTGGCCTTGACCTTCTTTGCCGCCTCGCTCGTGTTGTCATTGTCCGGCAGTGGCTGTGGCTGCGGTGGTGGTGGTGCTGCGCTTCGTCGCGTCGTCGTCGTCGCGCCGCTCTTGTCCGTCTTGTGCTCTGCACCATCACGACTCGTATTGTTGTTGCTATTGCTGTCGTCGTACAAGTCGACTGACGCGTGCAGGGCATCGCCATTGTCGGCGATGCTGTTGTCGTCGTCGTTGTCAGCAGCAGCACTGCCGCTCGCTCGGTGTGACGCCGTGACGCTGCGCTGCACCTCGTGCCTACCCCACGCATCGCGCGGTGCATTGCCGTCGTCATTGTTGTTGTTGTTGTTGCCGCCGCCGTGCTGCTGCTGCTGTTGCTGCTGCGTCTTCTGCTTCTTGTCGCTCTTGTCCTCGTCGACGAAGCGGTAGACCTTGCGCGAGTTGAGCGCCTGTGGCGGCCGCGCGTTGCCGAGGCGGTCAAATGTGTTCGGCATCGCCTCCGCGAGCGCCTCGCGCAGCTTGCCAAGGGCCAGGCGGGAGATGAAGATGGGTGATGTCATGACGACCCAGTGCACCCGCTCCGTGCACGGCGGGTACGGCAGCGAGCCATTGTACAGCAGGTAGCTCTCGCGCGCCGGCAGCAGCGAGGTGAGGTCGAGCGGCTCGGTGAGGGTGCACGTTGTCATGGCCTGCGGGGGAGGCAGACGGCCGTCAATGATCATGTGGCGCAGTGCACGTACCGAGGTGCTGTTGGCGCGGCCCGAGGCGCGCAGAAAGACGGCAATCGTCAGGCCAGGCGACGTCTGCAGCGTCTTGCCCGAGGCCTCGAAGAACAGCTGCATCTCCGCATCCGGGCGCACGCTGCGGAAGAGATGCTCAGGCGGCACGTGGAAGTTGATCGAGTGCAAGGTGTACTCGATGCCGGGTCGCAAGGGGTCGGTGACGGTGCACAGACTGGCCGTGTTCGCGTCTTGACGCGGGTCGGTGAAGGTGACCGTGATCGTGTTCATTGTGTTGCGCACCTGCATGTCCGTCTGCTCGGCGGCAAAGGTGCAGCCAGGCGAGAAGCGCAGTCGTGACAGCGGCGCACTCGTGTCCACCTCGCTCGCGTCGAGGTTGGCAAAGTTGACAGGGCTCTGACGCATGCCGTGCTGACACTGCGTCGGCCAGTTGGTGACATTGTCGTATGTCCAGTTCTCCGACGGCAAGCGCATGGGCTCGTGGTTGCTGCGGTAGTAGTTGCCATCACCGCTGCCATCGTACACCCCACCCGCCGCCACCGCCGCTGCCGGCAGCAGCGCCAGCGCAAGCGCGACGACGACGGCAGCAAGGCCACGCATGTACATCGTATCGTTGCTGCGACGACGACTGCTGTTGCTACTACAATACGTGACACTAATGCACTCGTCTACACACACATACACACACACACACGTACACATGTGCAACAAGGCAAACACACAAACACACCCGTAGTGGCAGCACAACTCGAAGCAGACAGACGCATGCGCACGTGGCGTATGGCACACTCTCTGTGCATGTCGTTTGGTGTATCGCGCGTGTGGGCCGTGAGGGCCTGCTTATACGTACGCGCGAACAGACGGACGAGTCGACGCGCATGCGCTCTCTTGTCGCTCTGGGTATGCAAACCGCGTTTCTACAGTTGCTTACGTACACACACACACACACATACATACAGTAACAAACAAAACACACACACACACACACATACGTTATGTTCGTCTTGTCATCGCCGTGGCCTACACGAGGTCGGCCTGATCGTGGTCGTCGGTGGCGCCATAGGTGCGCTGTGCGGCTGCGCGACGCGCCTCGAGGAAGCGCTGTCGCGACAGGCTGCCACCACGCCCACTACCGCTACCGCTGTTGTTGTTGTCTGCAGTGTTGTTGTTGTTGTTCGTCGCAATCGGTCGGCTGCTGTTGTTGCTGCCGCCGTCATTGCCATTCGCATCACCGCTGCGGCTACGCACACTCATCTGCGACACCGCCGCCCGCACCGCCGCCACGGTTGACGCCGTCGCCAGTGGTGAGGGCAGCAGCGCCGGGTGACTGCTGCTCGCCCCCGCCGCGGCGGCCAACCGCGTCGTGTTGCCCGCGCTGTTGCTGCTGCTGCTGTTGTTGTCCGCGTCATGGTAGCGCGGCAGCAGCTCCTGCTGCTCGCCCTCATCGCCGTCGCGTGCGGCCGCACGGCGCTCACGACGACGCATGTACCAGTTCATCGCCACCACCGCCGCCATCGCGAGGGTGGCAAAGAGCAGCAGCCAGCCGAGCAAGTGCACCATCGAGGTGTTGTGCAGGGCACTGCCGCCGCTGCCGCCGTGGCCGCTCTTGCTACTGCGTTTGTGTCGCCCACCAGCGTCTGCCGTCGCGTGTGAGGCGGCCGTGACGACCTTGCGCGTCACACGCGCGACGACGCCCTCGTCGTCGCTGCTGCTGTTGCTGCTGCTGTAGCTGACATTGTAGCTGTAGCTGTTGCCATTGTCATACACAACCGACGACGACACCGCAGTCATGTTGACCGCAGACGACGAGGTGACCGTGACGGGTGCTGCAGTTGTCGTTGTTGTGCTTGTTGTTGTCGTTGTGCTCGTTGTCGTTGTTGTTGTGCTCACATGGTGGTGCTTGCTGCGATGCGACCATGCAGGCGGCGACGGCGTCGCTGTCGTCGACCACATGTTTACCGTGTGTGTGTATGTGTGTGTATACGTGTATATGTGTATATGTGCGCTCTTGTGTACGTGGTGCGCTTACGCAAGATGCATGCTTGTCAGGACACACACATACAATGTCATCGTATTGTCCTGCCGTACACGTTATGTGTGTGTGTGTGTGTGTGTATGTTACAGCGGCATATTGTCGTGTTTGCGCCACGGACTCGTTTGTTGCTTGTGTTGCAATCGCTCGAGGTCATCGCAGATGCGTCGTCGCGTCTCGTGCGGTGCAATGACGGCGTCAATGAGGCCGCTGCGTGCTGCTGCCGTCTGCGCCGCCGCGGCGGCTGCTGCTGCCGTCGCGCTCGCTTGCGCAGCAGCGTCACTCGTCTCCGTGTCGCCTGCGCTGCACTGTGACGTGCCGTTGCGATGTGTGCGCCGGCAGAGCAGTGCACTGGCGGCGTCGGCGCCCATGACGGCAATCTCCGCGTGCGGCCACGCATAGGTGCAGTCGGCGCGTAGCCCCTGCGAGGCCATGACAATGTACGCGCCGCCGTACGCCTTACGCGTCACCACCGTCACCTTCGGCACCGTCGCCTCGGCGTACGCGTACAACAGCTTCGCGCCGTGTCGCAGTATGCCACCGTGCTCCTGCCGCACCCCCGGCAAGAAGCCAGGGACGTCGACCAAGGTGACAATCGGCAGGTGAAAGGCGTCGGCGAAGCGCACCAGCCGCGCCGCCTTCACCGCCGCGTCGGCGTCGAGGACGCCGGCGAGGACGCAGGGCTGGTTGGCCACCACACACACCACACGGCCCCGCATGCGGGCCAAACCGCAGACAAGGTTGCGCGCGTGCGCCGCGGCCACCTCGAAGAAGGAGCCGGCGTCGACGAGGGCGTCAATGACATGACGCATGTCGTACGCGATCGTGGCGTTGTGCGGCACAAGACGGTCAAGGCCGTCTGCGCGGCTGTCGCTCTCGTCCTCTGTGTACGGCGCCGTTGTCGTCGATGACAGCAATGGTTGTGGTGGCCGATTGTTGAGCGGCAAGTATGTGTAGAAGCGGCGCAGCTGTGCGAGGGCGACGAGCTCATTGGCAAAGCTGCCCGCACACACGCCCGACACACTCGCATGCACCGCACTGCCACCAAGCTGCTCCTTGCTTACCGTGTGTGCAGCATCACTACTGTTGCTGCTGTTGCTGCTGGTATCTCCTGTTGCTGCTGCACTATTACCACCACCACCACCGCTCACAGCACGCACAATGTCTGGTCCAGTGACAAAGAGGTACGACGTGCCGTCAACCATAAAGGTAAAGTCGGTCAGCGCCGCCGAGTAGGCCGCGGCGCCGGCGCACGCGCCGAGCACGAGGGACAGCTGCGGCACCACGCCCGAGTAACGGCTGTTGCGTGCGAAGATGCGTGCGACGGCGTCGAGCGCGTCAACGCCGTCGTGTATGCGCGCCCCGGCCGACTCACACAGGCCAACAAGCGGCACACCGACAGCGGCGGCCTCGTCCATCAGGCGTACAATCTTGCCCGCACCGGCTGGCGAGAGGGCACCGCCCTGCACACGGGCGTCATGCGCGTACACGTACACGGGTCTGCCAAAGATGCGGCCGACGCCAGTGACCACGCCGTCTCCAGGCACGCGGCGTGTGGCGTGTGCTGCCGCCGCGTAGTGCTCGACGTGCGCGCCGCGCTCGCGAAAACTGCGCTCGTCACACAGCAACTCGATGCGCTCCATGGCTGTCAATCGTCCAGGACGACGACGATGCTGCTGCTGCTCCTGTTGTCCTCGTGTGTCAGCGGTGCTACCGCGACTGCGCATCGACGTTGTCGTTGTTGACACGGGTGGCGACAAGACGTAGCTGCGACGACGACGAGGCCATGCGCCAAGCCGCGGCACACGCCGCAGCAAAGCGCATGACATTGCCGCGCAATGACACGGCAGCATCTGCGCGTGCACACATACACGTACACACGCATGTACACAACATATGCAACAGGCATAAGCATACAGCACACACATGGCAAGCGCAAACATGCACACACACACACATCGAAAAGTCAGTTGTATATATATGTACACACACACATATCACACACATCACACACACACACATATACATACCGTCATACAGCATGTTGCGCTGTCGCATTGCTTGCAAAAAGCATACAAGCTTAGCACATAATAGACATATGCGTCGAGGCACACACACAGACAGAGACACACACATGTAGGTGCACAAGAGTAATATATATATATGACACACGCCCACACAAACACACACACACGAACACGCGCATATACATACATATACAGATATCCATCTATACATATAGTTAGCCATGTTGTTTGGTGAGATATATACATGTTGTGTCCTTCTCTTTGCGTGTATGTGTGTGTGTCAGTGTGTCAGTGTGTACACGTGTGTTTGTGTGTGTGTGTGTTTCGCCTTGTTTCGCTTGTCAATTGCAACTTTTGTGTATGTGCGTGTGTGTTTGTGTGTGTTTGCGTGTGTGTGTGTGTGTATGTGCACATGCACGACGACAGGCGCCGCCATATACGCACATCATATACATACAAAAAGCACACATACACACATATGCACTCACGAATTGATAAGGCAACATGTACAAACACATGTATAGAAGGGCAAGGTGACAAAGTCACATACATACCACACGCTGGTAGACGCGTATATACACAGTGGGGGAGGGGGAGAGGGGGTCAGTGGGGAGCGGGGGCAAGTGTGTGACTGCCAGCAAACCATTGTGCCCTACTCGTGCACGCATATGCATACTCATCGCCGTCGTCTCTGTTATTTTTTGTATGTATGTGTGTGTGTGTGTGTGTGTGTGTGTGTGTGTGTGTCTGCATGTGTGCGTGCATGTGTCGTCTGTCGTGTGCGTCCACCACACGCAGTCGCGTTGTGGCGACGTACACAGAAATACATGGACACGCTTACACAACATGTGTGTGTTTGTATACATTTGCTACATATATGTGCAATGTGTGTGTGTGTGTGTGTGTGTGTGCGTGTGTTTGTGTATACATGTACGTCTGTGTGCGTATGTGTTTTTTGCGTCGTCGTGCACACACGCACACACACATACACACACATACACAACTATGCAGCGGCGTTGTCCTTGCCGTCAGTGTGCTCAGCGGCGGCGGCGGCATCCGCAGCGGCAGCATACACAATGTAGCCATTACTGACCTTGTCACTGCCGCCTGCGCACGGTGCGGTGCCGCCGGCTGTGATCGTCGGCGTTGCTGCGGCAATGTAGCGTTCGCCCTTTGCCACGTCGTCGATGACACGCACGTGCACACTGGCGTGCGAGACTACACTGCTGACAATCTCGACATTCGCACTCGGCATCGCGTGCGGCGTGCTCGTCGGGAACGGCAGCGTGGCGGCGAAGAGCTCGAAGAGGCAGATGCACGTCGTATGTGTGCCCGGCAAGCCCTCACGCGGGGCCTGCAGCACATTGCGCAGACACCGCACCGCCGCCGACGTCGCACGGCCCGCCGGCTTGTCACGAACGCTGTCTGCGTTGTCCTTGTTGTTGCTGTTGTTGTTATTGCCGCCTCCTACTGCCGCTGCTGCCGCTACCACCGTTGCCGCCGTGTTCTTTTTGTTGTCGCCGTCGTCGTTCATCTTGCCGCTGTTGTCCTTGTCGTCATCCTTCACATGGTTGTTGTTGCCGTCGTCGTTCTTGTCGCCCTTGTTACTGCTTTTGATGACGGCCGTCACCGCCACTGTGTCGCGCGCAACCTTGCCACCACCACTACTGCCATTGTTGTTGCAGTGTGCACCGCTCATGCTGCTACCGCTGCTGCTGCTGCTGCTGCTGCTGATGCTGCTGCTAATGTTGCTGTTCTTGCTGTGCAAGAACGTCATGTGGCTCTCGGCGCGCAGCAACACATCGCCCCACACCGACATCGTCAGCAGCATCGCATTCGACTTGGCCGCCTCGTAGCAACGCAACATCACCTCGTAGCGCACCCACATCTTCTCCTTGGCACTGAAGCACTGCGACAGCACGTCGTACGCGGGGCGCAGCAGCTCCTCGGTGACGCTCGCGCGCTGTGCGAGTACGGTGGGGCTGATGCGCAGCCAGTCGTACATGCGCACCGCGTCGTGCAAGGCCCACGAGCAGCTGAGCATGCGGCACAGCATGCGCAGCGCGATGCGCACACACGCCACGAGCACCGACGGTCGCACACTCTCGGCTACACTGCTCGTCGTCCTCGTCCTCGTTGTCGCGCTTGTCGCCGCAAACAGCGACGACGAGGACGACGAGGCTCGAGCATCATTGCTGCCGCTGCTACCACTTCTGCTCGTGCTGCCGCTACTACTACTTCTGCTGCTGCTGCTGCTTCTGCTGCTACTGCTGTCGCTACGTCGACTGCAACTGTCATTGGCAGCACTCGCGTGTGACGTCTGTGCCACATGCTGTGGCTCTTGTCGTCCGTGACGCGCGTGCCGCCGTTGCCGTCGCAGCATCGCGCGGTGTGTGCGTGCGTACGCACGCAGGTAGTTGCGCAGGGCGGCCATGCCCGTGTGCCAGTGTCCATGCACGGTGCACTGCACCCAGTGGTAGTCCGCCCACGAACGACTGCGGCACTCATCACCGCAGTACAGGCACCCACACGCGTAGCTGCACGGCACGGGCGCAGGGTCGACGTGCAGGGCGCGCATGACGTCCTCCTGCAGCACGCCACCATTGTGCTCACACACGTCGCGGGCGCGGACGAGCGGCGCGAAGCAGTGCGTGCACACACGCGGGTCAGGACGGCTGCGACGGCGGCTGCTGCAGTCGCAGTGCAGCGTCGTCGCAAGCGAGGTGCGCTCCTTGAGCAACAGGTCGCCCGCGCACGCCACCTGTCGTGCCACCGCCACCGCCTGGTCAATGCGCTCGCTAAAGACAATGCGCATCTTGTTGCACCGCCGCAACCGCACATCGTACAACATCGCCACCGAGTTACTTAGCAGCAGCGTGCGCACCACCGAGTTGTGTGGGTCGCGCTTGAGGGCCTCGCGGAAGCACGCCTGTGCGTCTGTCAGGTAGTGCATGCTGCGCAGCACATTGCCCGCGCGCACGTAGCCCAGGAAGCTGTTTGGCAGCAGCTGCATGACGCGCTGTGCGTCTTGCATCGCCTGCTCCATCTGCCGCAGGAACAAATGTGCGACGGAGCGGCTGCTGCGCACGCGGGCCTCCTCCTCGGGGGCCTCGCGCAGCGCCGCGTCATAGTACCGCAGCGCCTTCGCGTAGTGTCGCTCGTGTAGCGCAAGTGTGCCCTTCTTCATCGCCACGGCGAAGCGGCTGCGACGCTGCAGCTGCAGCAGCTTGCACTCCTTGTCGTGTGCAGCGCCGTCACCGACGGCGGCACCAGCACCGCTGCTGCGCGCCAGCGCCGCCCCCGCAGACGCCGGCGTCGGCACCCCACTCGAGCGCGACGAGGCCGACACGTCATAGTCGAGTGTGTCGTGTGCCGCGCCATTGACGGCGTCGCCGCTGCTGTGAGGGCGACGACGACTATTGTCGCTGTTGTTGTTGTTGTTGTTGTGACAGCTACTGTAGCCGTGACTAGTGTACGCGAGGCTCGCGTCACCGCCGTTGCCGAGCGCCATGAGCGCGTGCACGCCGCTGACGTTGCTGCTGCACACCGGCGTCGGGGTGCGATCACGCGGCGATGCGTACGACGTCGTTGTCGTCGCTGTCGCGGGCGGCTGCAGCAAGTATTGCAGCTGCTGCTGTGCCTGTGACTGCTGCTGTTGCTTTTGTGAACGACGACCGCTTGCACTCAGGCGGCGCAGCACGGGTGTGGCGGTGTCCGTCGAGCTGCTGCAGGCGCTGCTGCGATGCAGCAGCAGCAAGCCACTGCCACCCCCGCCGCCACTGCGCATCTCACTGCCACCATTGTGTGTGCTATCGTCGTGCTCGTCTTCGGTGCAGCTGGGGGGATTGCTGTGGCGCAGCGGATAGTGCGGGTAGCGATGCACCACACTCGCCTCCGCGATGCTGCGTGTTGAGGCGGTGGTGCTGTATGCATGCGTCGTGGCGGCGCTGCTGTTGCGACTGCCACTGTCCTCGTGCGATGCATGTCGCGCATGCGGCGACTGCCACGCGCTCGACAACGCGAGCGACACCGACGACGGCAGCAGCGGCGGCGTGTGGTCAACGGCAAAGAGCGGCACAGGCAGACCATCCTCGTGACCCCCATGATGCGTGTTGTTGTTGTTGTTATTGCGTATGTGCTGCACAACGGCGTCGATGCCGTCGTTACGCACGCAACGGCGCGGCACCGCTGTCATCGCAGCGGCGGCCGCAGCAGTAGTAGCATTGTCGCCATGGTAGTCACCACCACCACCACACGGTAGCGGCTGGCGCAGTGTGTGTGGGCGCGGTATCGTCTTGTGTAGCGGTGAGACGTCACCCCACATCGCACGCGTCATGTCGGCCGCGTCCACGTCACTCGCATCATGTGCCGCAGCGGCCGCCGCTGCAGCAGCTCTCACATTGTCATTGTTGTTGTTGACGTACTCATCGTCCGAGTTTGCGTAGGCGACGGCTGGTGACGTCGTCACACGCATGGCGGCTGCCGCGGCAGCTGCACTCGTTGCATTATTGTTGTTGTCATTGTCGCTACTACTGACACTGCTGCTGCTGCTGCTGCTATTGTTGTTGTTGTTGTCGTCGTCGTTTTCGTCATTGTCGTTGCTGCTGTTGCTGCCGCCGACGGCGACAATCATCGCATCGTCCTTGTCACCTTCGCACGCGTCGTTGCCGTCGCCGTCGCCGACAGCGGCCGCCGCGGCCGTTGCCGCCGCTGCCGCCGTCGCCGCCGCCATCATCGCGTCGTCGCTGTCGTCCGACACGGCAATGTGCTGCATGCAGCCAAAGTAACGTGTCGTCTTCACCACCGGCTCGCTGAGGCAGGCGCGGTACAGTGTACAGCCCAGCTGCTCATACCCTGCCACATCGCTGCACTGCACAAAGGTGTAGTCGCCCAAGTGACGGCACACGCGAACGAGGCGGCGCGGCACGGCAAACATCTCCTCCATGACCGCATCCCAGTAGCGCGACTCTTGTGCTAGCTTTGCAAACTCGCGATCGCGCAGCTCGGCCTCGCAGCCGAGGGGGTACTCGTGCGCGGGTGGGGGCGGCGGGCGGTCGTCGGTGTTGCTGCTCTCGAAGCACGGCATGCTCGGCGCCTCGTCGGCGTCGTCGACGACGGCGGAGCAGGTGCTGACATGGCGCGATGACTGCAGCGTGGCTGCTGTTGCTGCTGCTGTTGCTGTTGTTGCTATTGTAGTTTGTCGTTGTGATGGTGGTGTTGTTTGCAAGAGGCTGTGCTGCTGCTGCCCACCCTCGCGACAACTTGCCGTGCTGCGCGTGTACATGCGCACGCGCGTACACACACACGCGAGCGCACACGTACGCACGTTACACACTACAAGCTACCATGTATATGTATGTATGCACGCAAACAAGAAAGAGTGTCACAAGATACAAGCGATGCGCACCTGTGACGCGTAGTGTGTGTGTGTGTTGCATACAAGGTAGTTAGTGTACATACATCGACACAACATACACACACGTCACCGTCACGCCTCGTCGAACATCTGGTCAAACAGGCCAGCAATGCACACCGCATCGCGTGCGCGCTCTGCCGGGTCGGCGAGCAGGCCGCGCATGCGCGTGGCTTGCGCAGCCCAGTACGCCGTCGCGGCGGAAGAGGACGAGTTGCTGCCACTGCCACCAGCACCACCATGACGGTCAATGCTTGCCATCAGACGTGGCACCTGCTCAATCACCAGTGTGCTACGAAACTTGTCCTCGGTGCCGGTGGGCGGCTCAAGAAACGACAGCTCCTCGAGCGCGCGGCGCACGCTGTCGAGGGCGGGTATCTGGTCCAGCAACGTGTCGTGCAACAAGCGGCGCAGACGCAGCAGCACCTCCTTCTTGTACTTGGTGTACTGATACTTTTTGCGGCACTCGACATCGCAGAGGAGCTTGTGCAAGCAAAACCACGCATGCGCCTCGGGCACGCACACCCGCATCGCCTCCTCGGCGCTCACGTCAACAAACTCGCCAGCGTTGCGGTACTTTTGCAGCACAACAACAACCGCCCCGTCGTCGTCGTTCGTGTCACTCGCGGTGGCCTTGGCGGCGGCGGGCGTCCTTGTCGTCGTTGTCGTGTTCGCGTCGCCGCTTGTATGACGGCGACAACGTCGTCGCTGTCGTCGCAGCCAGGGCTGTTGCTGCAGCAGTTCGCACAGACCCACCGGCAGGTCGTGCTTGTGCAGCACCGCATTCGTCACCGCGAGCGGCAGCGCGTCGAGGTGGTCAACGACAAACCACAGAATGGACACGCACGACATGGCGCGCATGAGACGGCCCTGCCGCAGCTGACGCTGCAGCCGCACCGTTGCGCTGTCATCACCGCCGCCGCCAACCTGCTCACTGTCCTCGTCGTCGTTGTCGTCCTTGTGTGTCGCCAGCAGGCGGCAAATCTGACGCCAGCAGTAGTCGATCAGCTCGAGCACGTCGTCGCCGAGCGCGAGGACCACCTCCTCGTGATAGCACACACACTCGAGCAAGTTAACGAGCACATTCTCATAGTGCACGTACATGTACGGCGCCGTAGCACTCGCCGCCACCTCGTCGACCACGGCAGGCAGTACGCGCTCGCGCCACACCTCGGTGACGAGCAGCTCGTGCAACACGTCGGACATGTGCTCGTGCTCGACGAGGTATGCCTTGACACAGTCGTCCTTCTTCTGCACCGCGTTGCTGTGCGCACACATGTTCAGCCGCTCGAGCGCGATGCGCTGCTCCTTCCACGCCGCGCTGCCAAGCGACTCCATCGGCAGCGCACGCAGCTGACGCACCAGCACCTCGGCCTCGGCCACACTCATCACCTCGCGCGCAAACTCCATCGTCACCCTCGTGTGTGTGTGTGTGTGTGTGTGTGTCTTTGTGCAATGCACAAAAGGCGAACAGCAGTAGCATGTCAGTCACAATGCAACACACGTACAACAATGACTAGTCGTATTGTATGTGTGTGTGCCTGCTTGTGCGTATACACATGCCACCTCGTCGTCTAGTGTGTCTAGTTGTGCGTGTATGTGTATGTATGTGTGCGTGTGTGTTTGTGCTTTAGCTGCGTGGTCGCTTGCCCGTCGGCGGTGTCAGGTTGTTCGGTGTGTAGTAGTACTTCATGAGGAACGGGTGTGTGAGCACGCGGTGCAGCGGCAGCCGCTGTGCGCCGTCACGCAGCAGCAGCCCCGCAATGAGGTCGCGTGCCTCGTCTGGCACCGTGTCGGGTATGGTGTAGTGCATGGCGTGTATGTTGCGGTAAATCTGATCATGCTCCTTGCTCACAAACGGCGTCTGGCCAACAAGGAGCTCGTAGCAGAAGATGCCAAGACACCACAAGTCGGCGCTCTTGCTGTACGTCTGCCGACTGACAATCTCCGGTGGGAAGTACTCGGGCGTGCCGCACGCCGTCTGTCGGCGGTTGTCCGGGTCATGCACCGACCAGCCAAAGTCGGCGAGCTTGATGTTCTGGTTGTGGTCGAGCAGTATGTTCTCGGGCTTGATGTCGCGGTGCAGGATGTGGTGTTGGTGCAAGTAGAGCAGCGCCTCGGCGAGCTGTGCCACATACCGCGCCGCCGTCGTCGGCGGAAAGAGCTTGACACGATTGAGCTCGCTGTACAGCATGCCGTTACTGCACGGCTCGAGCACCAGGTACATGTCCTCGTCGTCGTAAAAGTACGCATAGGTGCGCAGCAGGTACTTGTGCCGCGTGTGGAACGCAATCTCAATCTCGCGCCGCAGCTGCGCGGCAATGTTGAACTCGGCAAGCTTCTTCAGCGACAGCTTCTTCAGCGCCACGACAAAGTTGCAGTTGCGCACGGCGGCCAGGTAGACGGCGCCGTAGTTGCCTCCGCCGAGCTTGTGCAGCAGCTCAAAGTCAGCAATCGACCACCGCGCACGCGGCGCCGACGGCACGACGATGAACTGACTCAGCACGCGCTCCTCACCGGCTGCGCCACCACTCTTGTCCTCTGCCAGCGCCGTCGCCATCGTCGTGTCACGCGTGTCTGTCAGATTGTGTATATGGGTGTGTGTGCGAGGCAAAGGCACTTGCTAGTGTGACAAGGAACGCAACATGTACGCGCGTACAGGGCAGCACGCACACACACGCACAACGCATACACGCACACATACATACACGAGTATACACGTGCTCGTTACGTCATCACCGCTTTGTGCGCGCGCGCAGCCGTCAGTCAGGCTACACGTGTCTTCCCGTCGCTCTGTCTGTCTGTATGTGTGTGCCTACGCTGTCCGCGTTGACTTCGCTACCTTGTGTCCATCTTGCACACACACCACCCTCTTGCTCTCTTCACTTCTGTATGTTTTGCTTGCTTGCTCGTGTGTGTCTGTGTGTGTCTGTCCTTGTTGTCTATGCATGCTCTCGCGTGTGCGTGCGCTCCGTTGCCCTCGCCGCGTGTGCTGCTACGCAAAGAGCTGGTCAAAGGCGCGCTCCTCAATGACCGAGAAGGCGCCCTCGCGATCCTTCTGCACATAGTACACACGGTCAAGTGAGTGGCCGCCGAGGGCGCGGACGAACTGCTCGTCGTGTGTGATGACAATGAGCTGAAAGTGCTTGACAGCACGCCGTGCCTCAATGAGCGCGTGCAGTGCCTCGGCAAGCGAGCGTGCATTGTCCTCGTCAAGGTTGGTCGTCGGCTCGTCGAGGGCGAGGATGCCGCAGTCGCAGCAAAACGCCTCACTGAGCGCGAGGCGTATGATGACCGACGCCAGCACGCGCTGCCCAGCACTGCAACGACCGCGCATGTCAATCGCCGTGCCACCGCGCTTCATGATGACGCGGTAGTTGTAGCTGCGCCGGCCCGATGCGGACGATGTCGTCGTCGTCGTCGTGTCCGCCTCGGAGCAGATTTCGATCACGTCAATGTCGCTGCCACGGTACGTCTGTCGCCACAGCTCCGCAATGAGCTCGTTAATCTGCGCAATCTTCTCTTGGTGGTACGACTGCACGGCCTTCTCGAGGGCGCCATAGTACTTGTCAATGTCCTTTGCCGCCATCTCCGTCGTGTGCAGCTTGACAAACACGGCACGATAGCGCCGCTCCACGTCGTTGTACTTGTCACGCGCCAGCTGCGCACGCACGCTGGCCACGTCCTGCAGCATCGCCTCGACATTGCCCTCACGCAGCGCGCGGCTGCGCTCGAGCTCGGCGCAGCGCACACGCACCCGCTCGCGCAGCTGCGGCACCGTCTCGCGCGCCACCACGTCGGCGCCGAGGAGCTGCTCGAGCTGTGGCACACGGCCACGCCGCAGCTCACGTAGCTGCGCCGTCACCTGGGCAAGCTGTGCCGCGTCCGCGGCGAGTGCGTCGCGCAGCGTGGCAAGCGCAATGCGCCGCGACAGCTGCGCGCACGCACGACTCGCCGCGTCGCGGCTGGCGGCTGCCGCGTCACGTTCGCGCGCCGCCACCGCCGCCGCCTCACTCGCGCGCGCGAGCGCCGCCTCGCCCTCGGCCACCGCCGCGCGCGCACACTGCAGCCGCGCCACCGCACTGCCACCGCTGCCGTCGTCGTCGTTTGTAGTGCTGCTGCTGTTGTTGTTGTTGTTGTTGTCGTCGCGCACACTCTCGAGCACGCGCGCCGCGCACGCCTCGACGCGCTGCAGTGCCGCGTCAAGTGCGCCGCACGACGACTGCGCGGCCGCCTCGCACTGCATGCGCTGTGCCGTGGCGGCGGCGAGGGC
Organism: Trypanosomatidae sp. Fi-14; assembly: GCA_023091115.2. Taxonomy (NCBI): domain Eukaryota; phylum Euglenozoa; class Kinetoplastea; order Trypanosomatida; family Trypanosomatidae; species Trypanosomatidae sp. Fi-14. The sequence goes on along the minus strand of JAKVQF020000967.1, from coordinate 3,400 downwards.
GGTTGCGTGCGCGTCGAGCGCATGCTGTTGCTGCGTCAGCCGCGTCGTCAGCTCGTCGCGATGTGCGTGCAACGCGCGCAGCTCGAGGCGCTCGCGCTGCAGCGTTGCTTGCACATCGGCAAGCTTGCTCGCCGTCAGCTCGAGTGCGTGCACTGCGGCCTGCGCACGGCGCAGCTGTGCATCGACGTCGTCCTCGCCGCCGTTGCCGCTGCTGCTGCTTGCGGCGTCACCGCGCTCGAGCTCGCGCAGCTGCGCATTCATTCTCTGCAGCTGCGCCGTCGCCTCCTCGTACGCGCGCGACACGGCCTCAAAGCTGCCGCCCTCCTCGTCCTTGTTGCCTATTGCGTCGTCTTCTTCGTGTTGCAGTTGCTGCTGTTGCTGCTGCTCGTAGCGTTGCAGCTGTGTATGCACCGCGGCCGCCTCGTTGGCGTGTGTGTGCAGCGCCTGCAGCTGTCCGGCCACGTCGGCCATCGCCGCCGCCGCCCTCGCCGCCGCGTCACTGCGCGCGGCACACTCTGCGCGTTGCGCGGCGTTGCTCTGCAGCTCACTGGTCAGCTGCCGCACCAGCTGCTCCTTGTGCGCGTGCGCCGCACGTAGCTGTCGCAGCTGCAGCACATCCTCTTGTGCCGCCTCCAGGCGACGCAGCCGCGCCAGCGCCACCTGCGCGGCCGCCCGCGCCGTCGCCATCGCCGCCGGCGCGCGACGCTGTCGCTCCTCGGTGGCGGCGACAAACTGCGCGACAGCCTCGTCGCTCGCGAAGGGCCGCTCGCACACCGCACACGCCCCTGTGCTGCGTGCCAGGGCAACAAAGTCAGCATAGCACGTCGTCATCGTCTCGTGTGCGTGCTGCGTGCGCGTGTGCGCCGCCGCCGCGTCACGCGCGCGCTGCAGCACAACCTCATAGTCGTCCACGCACACGTCCTCCTCGGCCGCCCCCACCGCCGCCGTCGTCGTCGTGGTGACGCCATCGCCCTTGTCGTCATCGTCGACAACAACAACAGCATCAGCAGCAGCAGCAGCGTCGGCAGACGACGACGCCGTGTCGTCGGCGGCAAGCGCGCGAGCGCAGCGCGTCGCACACGCGCGCGCCTGCGCCTCCGTGTGTGTCAGCTCATCCAGCAGCTGCAGACGACGCTGCTCCGTGACGGCGCCATGGCGCTCAAGCGCGGACAACTCGCTCTGCGCTCGCGCCGCGGCCTCGTCGCGCTGCCGCCGCGCATCGGCCACGCACGCCGTCACACGCGCCAGCAGCGCTGTCGACGTCGCGCCACCATCATCACTGTTGTAGTTGCTGTGGCTACTGTTGTTCTGCTGCACGTGCACACCAAGGGCAGCGAGCTGCGGCAGCAGCTGCTGCGTCAGTGTCGCGCGCACGTGCGCCTCGCGGCTGCGCAGCTGCTCGCGCAGCACCGTCGTCTCGGCGCGCGCGCTCTCGCGCTGCTGCAGGGCGACCATGTGACGCGTCAGCTGCGCGACACGTACACTGAGCGCGTCCGCGTCACGCAAGAGCGTCTGCCGCTGCTGCGCGCGCGCGCCACCGCGGCGCACCGCATCGGCTGCCTGCACACGTTGTGTCAGCGCCGCCGCCACGTCGCGTGCGCGCGCCAAGCGCACCGCACAGCCGTCACCACCGCCGCCGCCGCTGTCGAGTGCAGCTGCCTCGGCGGCGGTGCGCTGCACACGCGCCTCGAGCTCACTGCAGCGCTGCGTCAGCAGGGCCCGCTCCGCACTCGTCACGTCCGTGGCGCGCTGCTGCGCTTGCACGGCGGCAGCGGCGTCGCGCTCGTGCGCCGCGTGTGCTGCGACGGTGGCGTGTGCGGCATCGCGACGCCGCTGCACACATGCCCGTGCCCGCGCCACCACCGCGTGCACCCGTGCGGCGTCCTTGTCCGTGCCGACGTCGTCGTCGACGACGACATTGACACTGTTTTGCGTGCCGTCGTCGTCGTCGTCACCGCTGTACTCTGCGTACAGCGAGGCGAGCGCCTGCTGCAGGGCGTCGCGGTGGCGCTGCTGTTCGTGTGCGGCATGTTCGCACAACTGCAGGCGTGTGCGCAGTTCGTACAGGCGTGTCTCGCATCCGCGTGCGGCTGCTTGTGCAACCTCGCAGCGCTGCCCCGCCGCCGCCACGGCCGCGTCACCGTCACGGCGCTGTGCAGCTGCCGCCTCGTGTGCCGCCTGCAGCTCCGCGAGCGGCGTCGCGTCGCCGCCGTCGCGCACGCCATTCTCACCTACGTCGTCATCGTCGTCAACAATGACGTCATCGACGTCGTTGTTGTCGTCGTCCACGTCCACGTCCACCTTGTCACGATGCATGCCTACTGGCCGTTGTTGCTGCTGTTGTTGTTGCGTGCGTGCTGCCACGAGAGCGCGCGCGTGTGCGTCACGCTTCTCGGCCATGCGGCCGTGCAACAGTGTGGCCTCGGTCGCCAGCGCCTCGGCGTCGCGCTCGAGCGCGTCGAGCGCCGCCGCCGTCGCGCGCAGCTGTGTCAGCTCCGGCTCATCGTGTGCATTACGCTCGGCCATCTCACGCACCGCCGCCTCCTTGCGCGCCAGCTCCTCCTGCAGCTGCCGCGCCTGGTCGCGGTGCTCGCGCAGCGCCATCAGCGTCGTCTCGTGGTCGCGCATCTGTCGTCGCAGCTCTTTGCTGTTCTCGCGCAGTCGGTCAAGCGCCATGACGTAGCGAGTGGCGGCGAAGATGTCGTCAAAGATGCGCTTCACATCCTTGGGCGCACCGAGTGGCCAGTTGCAGTCCTCTTGATGGCAAAAGATAACATGCTCGAGCACCGCCGGCGACACACCCAGCATCTCCGGCACGACGCGGTCGACATCGCTGGCGCGGTACGTGTTCGACACCACCTTGCCGCTCGCGGTGTCGAGGAAGGCGACGGTGTTGTCGAGTGTCGTGAAGGTGACCTTGCTGCGGCTGCGCAGCGCCTGAAAGGAGCGTATGACCTGCATCACATTGCCACCCTTGCCGGTGAAGATGAGCCGTATCTGCGCCTTCACATCCGCCTCGCCGAGCACCTTGGGGTCGTACACAAAGGCGCTCTTCTCGGTGCCGCTGCCGGGCGGCATGGCGCCGGTGCACGCGTTCAGCAGCGCCTCGATGATCGTCGTCTTGCCTGCGCCATTCTTGCCCAGTATGACTGTCAGCGGCTTGTGAAACGTCACCGTCTGCCGCCGCGCCGGGTCCGGGTTGAAGCTGCGTATGCCGCACACTTGCAGCTGCTCGATGCTCGTCATCGTCGCGCCTACACACGCACATCACACACACACGCAACAACAACGACACAAGCAAGCAAGCACAACATGACGCACAGACACGTATGCAATGCACACACACACACAAGCACATGCATGCATTGTTCTTGTTGCATTCATGTATGTAGCAAAGTAC